>VMDR010033598.1:0-11315 GCA_007922815.1 Macrotus californicus
ATATATTTCTCTTCTTTGCATGTGTTTTAACAGTATCATTTTAAAGGTACAAAAGATTCCAAAAGTGGAAATCTTAAGCCTCTTAGTAAAAATGAGAAAGATATCTATTCTGGCCATAGGTATCTACTCTAAAATACATCGAACTTTAAATAAAAATTAAAATATTTTCTAGCTGTAAGAATCTGGACTTTATTAATAGCAATTGCATTTTTACTGAGTTATAATTGGTACTGAGTAGCAGAATTCCTGCCATTAATTCAAAGATTTATCAGCTTATGTTAAGTAGTTAAGATATAATCATACCCTTAAGTCAATCCTAGAAATGTTTTTGGCATTTATGCTCCAATTTATTTCCTTTCTGGGTTTTAAAAATCACTTAAGAATTCTTACTTTGTAAGCACTAACATGCTGCCCTACACTGAGCTCCATAAATCTTTGCTGAATAAACTTTCTGGAAAAATATATAAAAATAAGATAGAAGCAAAAGCTACAGTAATTGGGTTATAAAAATATCTGCTTTGCCTAAGTCAGCATGGCTCAGTTGGTTGGGCATTGTCCCGCAAAGCAGAAGGTCATCAGTTCGATTCCTGGTCAGGGCACATCCCTGGGTTGCGGGCCTGGTCTCTGGTTGGGGGTCCAGAGGCAACCAATCGTTATTTTCTCTCACATGGCTATTTTTCTTCTTCTTTCTCCCTACCTCCCCCCGCAAATAAATAAATAATATCTTAAAAAAAAGTACTTGCTTTTGTAAATACCAAGTAGAACTGTATAAACGTTATGCATTTTAGGAGGGGAGGGGAAATTTTGCTTTCATCTTCCTATTTTGTTACATAAAAATATAACCAGTATGTAACTTAGGACCTGATAGTTCTCAGGTAACAAAGACCAGCAACCTGAAACAGAGCTGCTCTAAGTACAAGAACAACTCTATTAATTTAAAAAAAGTCAAAATTGATTTTTTTAGAAAAAGAAAATTCATTGAATACAGGTATTCACCCTAGCTTTGTGGTTTTAAGGCAAGTTGTTAAAACAGACTGAATGTGGATAAAGTCATTAAAACAATGGGTTAAAGGCCACTCGAGGAAATGATGAGAAGCACAGTGGAATATTGTACATGACTGTGTTTTGGAAAGTACGAAGTGACATTTAAGCTACTAGGATGGGCAGATGCTGGACAGGTGCGCAGTGTGGAGAACAGGTGTGCTTTTGAAGTGCTTGAGAAACAGAGAGTCTCTGGCTGGAGAAAATGGTCTACAGGTTGGAGGACAGTGGTGGTGGAGTGAAGGCTTAAATGACAAACCAAAAAGACACCGTACTTTGAAGAGAACAGAAAGTTTGCGACATTTTCTGAGTTAGATGAAAGACATGTGGCAAGTAATTTTTGCACTGCCACGATTTGGTGACCCAATGGTAATGAGCAGCTTCAGACACACATAAAGTGTCATGGTGGTGGGTAGTATCCTGCCATGCATTTAAGCTAAAATAATCAGTTCATACAGTCCTAGAGACTCATGATTTTACCATTCTCAGCAAACTTCCTGAACTACTTTTAACTGCAGTTTCAAGGTATTTTTAACTTTAGTTATGTGCTGGAGCTGGGCAGATGAAAATATTATAATCTACTACAACCCCAGGAAGCTGCCTGACTCAATTCTGCCATTTTTACAAATCTCTATAGTCCCCACCCTTAGAGTGGGAGAGCAGGAAGGGTGCCAAGGATCTTCGTATCCTGGGTCCTTCCAGGTGGTCTAACACCCGATTTTCTCTTCCTCCATCAGACAACCAGACTGTGAAAGACTGTCAGGCTGTCCCTACCATAGCTGGAGGGGAAAACTGGTCTCACTTCCTTCTTTGCCCTGGGAGCTTACATTTCTTCAAGTTCTAGGTCTAAGCACACAGCTAAGGCAGAAGTCCAGATCCTTCTCAAAGCCCAGTGTGCTCTTCTCCAAGAATTACATGTTCAAGCAATGTTCGTTGCATCAATGGGGCGAAAGGTGACCAATATTTTGAACCATTTTTGCTTTATTTTTTTGGTTACGGAGTTGAGGGATAAGATGACGAGTTTAATTTTAGACACGTTGGGGAATGTACTGAAGGCAGGACTTTCAATGGAGAGCTCCTTAAGCAACTAGAAATACATAAACGAAACTGCAGAGAGAGGTGTCTCAGACACCTTTGGTGCACGGGGACCCATGGGGTGCTCACACGTGCATACTGTCAATGCACTGGCAAGTTAGTCTTAAGGGCAAACCCTCAGTCCACAGAAGATGCAAGGCAAATGCCTCCCTTTTCTATTGTTCAGGTGTCCATGTGTCTTTTCTATTGTTCTATTGTTTCTAATTCTGCAGTGTTTCTATTCATTTGTCAACAAGAATCAGTCAGATGTTGCCTCCTGCAGTTGATAATATATTCCCTCCTTCCTTGTTCACTCTCTTGACTCCTATACCTTGGTATCACTCCCCAAAGTAAACCTTCTGCACACAAGCCCATACCACAGGCTCTGCTTTCTGGAAAAAGCCAGGAGCTAGAGATGAAAAATAACAGAGAGAACTAGTAAAGTGGAAAGCTCAAATGAGAGAACACCACGAAAAAAACTTCTACAGTTAGATTCGCAATGTGTGGAAATAGCAAAAAGGGACATACTAATTCCTGGTAAGAGGTGGGAGCACCCATGCTAATGCCGTGGGAGCATTGCATAGGCCAAGAGATCAGAGCACTGGCACATACTCTAGACATACTAATTCCTGGTAAGAAGTGGGAGCACCCATGCTAATGCCGCGGGAGCACTGCATAGGCCAAGAGATCAGAGCACTGACACACATTCTAAATTCCAACCTATCCACTGTCTGTTAGAATTCTGCCATTATGACATCACAGTCAGCTTAAGAATTTTCCGGGTGTCATCCCCCCCTCTCCCCACTTCTATGATCAAATATGCAGAGGAAGGGGGAGAGTGAAAAAGAAAAAATGGAGGAAAATGGGGTGTGTGGGAAAGGGAGACAGTATTGTTCCTAATAGCAAGGCATAGGAAAATGTAGATATGTACGATGTAGTTAGTTTGGGTTAGCAAGTGTTAAATAACATACATTCGGTTTTCTAGTTTCCTTGGTTTGCTTTTCCCAAATACCTGTTCTCTATCACCTAGAAACCCTACCACTTGTAGCTCTCAATCATCCTTAAAACAGAGGCTCCAGGACCCCTGGCAATACTAGAGGAAACGGGTTCTTGCTTAATAGCTCAGCAGAATGAAGCTGCTGAATTGACATGAACAATGCAAGCCATCAAGAATCTTTTCAGTCATCTTGTTAGCATTTCTTCCCTGACAGGGAAGCTGTTTTCCATGAACACAAAGAACAAAATGCAAAAAAGTTCTCTTGGATTTTTACCTCCAATGGTTTCAGTACCAATTACATACACCCAGCTAGCTGTTTCTTTTTGCATTTTCCTTGGCATAGTATGTTGAAAAGTGGTCCGAGCCCCCGTCTGTGGAGTTTTTTCAGTGTGGTTTCTTGAGAGGGTTTAGAAAGCATACAGATGAGGAATGTCGACAGCAACCGAAGACAGAAGGTCAGGCTTCTTTCAAAAGTCAGCCGTGGTTTTAGTATACAGCTCATAAGGTGTTAATATTTATTTAAAATCACATCATAAAATCTGAATGTTACTATAAAAGTTTTGCAAGTCAGAAAGTTTGGCTTACTCTTCAAGAAGTTTTAGAAGTTACAATTAAAAATGATTTTCTTATCCTCCCTACAAGTACTCAATACTTAAATAAAGCAAGATAGCAGGACTTAGCCACTGATTCTTGCAAACCTGGAACAAAGAACAGCAAGGGAATGCTTGAACTGTGTTTTCCTTTTAGTGCACTGTGGCAGACTCATCTGTCAAGAGAACTTCCAGCTTCCCCATAAGAATTTAAGGATAAGGTCCTTCAGCCAGCTGGTGTTACAGAATTGAGAAAACATACATTGGGTCTTTTCAAAATGGAGCCAGAGCTGCATCCCACAGGAAGGCCTCACACCTCTTGCTCCTTTGAGCCTTTGGAATGTTGGACCTGAACAACATAACCTCTAAACTGAGTCAAACCAACATGGCACTCCAAACAGTCACTTGTGAAGCTAACAGGAAAGCAGACATCCTGACCACCATGGCTGAACATTAAGGACACTCTTTAGAAGCTGCACCACTATGTATAGCCAAAGAATACCTTAGCTTATTAGCACCTACAGAAATGCCTTCCTTGTCTTCATGGACTTCCTTTCCCCTTCTCATAAAAATCCCTTGCCTTCACCCCATAAAGCAGACACAATTTGGGTTTCTGCCTGAATCTATGCCCCTAGGTTGCAATTCCTTTTGATCTAAAAAAAAAATGCTTGTTTCCTCTCACTTTGGTTTTTTCTTTTTAGGTTAACAGAATATCCTATTTGATGCTACGTCCATAAATGACTTAAGTATGTTCTAGCTGTGAGGAGATAGCTCCAGCTGGGTAGAGACAAATGAGCGCCATTAAATGATGCTCGCACAGGCAACCCTCAAAGTAATGTGGCTGACTGAGGTATGTCCCTTCCTTTCCCATTCTCATGCAAATATTTCTGATGCAATTAACTATGCTGACTCTTGAAGGGAGAGGGGTAAAGACAGAACACCATAATTTTAAGAAGAATTTGTGAAAGCACACTCAATGTTACAAGACAATTTTATATTAAAAATACCGGCTGCAGTACCAGTGCAAGTAAAGATCAGATTTGTTGAAGTGTAGAAGTTAAACTCAGTTAACTGTAGCAGGGATGCTCAAAGCCGGTGGCTGGTTCCTGACGTGATATAATTGTAAAAGCGGGGCTGGGCAGCTGCTGTGTATCAGCGCACCCACAAGGCAGCTCGTTTACAAGAGGCTTGTGAAGCACGGATTCCAAGCCCCTCCACCCTCTGTCCATCCCTGCCCACACAGGTCTTAGCATCTCATTTTGTTATCAGTGCCCTACACGGAAAACTGGTAGGAAGGTTTTAGGAAGAAGACAAAGGGGACATCATCTAAATTACCTCATAACCGCTCTTCAATCACTAATAGGGGAAAGTTAGAAAGAAAACCAGTGAGGAAGAAAGACACAGATGGAGGGAGGAGCTAAAACCGAGCGAGGAAAACAGATCAAGGGATGGGACATGTTGCAATTTCCTGGTTCCTATTAATCCCCCCTTCATGACTAATCAGAAAGCTCCAGCCTTTTTCTTAAAAAAAAAAAAAAAGGATTATTTATTTATTTTTTAGATAGAGAGTGGGGGGAGAAAGAGCAATGTGTGGTTGCCTCCTGCATGTCCCCCACTGGGGACCTGCCCTGCAACCCAGGCATGTGTCCTGACTGGGAACTGAACCAGCGAGCCTTTGATTCGCAGGGCAGCCCTCGGTCCACTCAGACACACCCGCCAGGGCAAAAAAACCAAACAACAAAAACCAAAACAACACCCCCCCTCCGCCCCCCAGCTTTTGTCTCACATCCTCATCCATGGAGAGGCCTTGCCCAGCCCCTCTCTTTAGCTCCTGGGGTGGTTTCTGAAACCCACCCTCATTTCCTTGCTCAGTCCAAGCAACCCTGACACAGTCTATCACAGCCAAGAGCTAGACATCAGCGGAAAGCCTTAAAAGTGACAAGATTAAGAAACGTGAAGCTCCGACTCCCAGTGTTAAACCTGCGAAAGATACACAGGTGCCTAAGACCCAGGTTATAAAACACATTCTCTGAGAGATGTTTTCCTTAATGCATTGGGGTATATGACACTGTTAGGACAGTTTTTAGGTGTACTAACTGAACACAGTGTTTTATGGCCTGCACTGGGAATTTAACCAACAGAGGTACTGTTAAGAACATTTAATAACCAGTAAGGATACAGGAACCAAAACAACCAGTATGTCCTTTCTGTGTCTTACAGGTGAACACCAGATGGTTGGCTACAATAAGCTTCTATGGAAACCTGTTACTTTGATCTACATTTAACTTCATGGAAACATTAGGAACTCCTAATCATCAAATACTTGGTTCAGCAAGGCCATATAGATCTAAAAATCATGCTCAATCTGCTTTATTCTGAGAAGAAAATATATTATGATATTCTCTTTTCCCTCACTTTCAAGGAATGAAAACATTCTTTTCAAGGAGTTACCATTGTAAGGGCCGATACTCTCAAATTTATCTCCAACTTCCTGGAAAGTACACAGCCACCACAAAATTTTACCTATAGCTGCCCCTAGTCCTTTCTGTATTCTGCTAGGCAGAGGAATAAACAAGGGGAAAAAACCTAATAAATTTTAAATCCACTTAGTAGATATATTTTAGGATAAAGTTTGCAAATTTCACTTAAACTGTGACCAAAAGTTCCTCTAATATTTGGTGATAACTAAGCTGAATGAGAAGACAATGAGCCAATTACATATTATGCACTTATTCATTTTTAAAATAGAATCTGGATGAGGCACATAAAGTATACAGTTAGGATTATTATGTATTCACAGGTAATACTTTGGGGCCATGTTGCCTTAAAATTCAGAAAAATGGCAAATAAACCTATACTAGAGTCTTAATAAATGTAGGTTTTTAGTAGTCTCCTGAGCCATGAGAGCATAAAAAAATTGTGATAGTACATTTCAAACTAAAAAAAAAAAAAAGAAGAAAATTCTACCACAGCTTTCGTTATTTTTAAAAGCACATCAGTACATGACTTGTCCTCATAAAGGTGCTAATTAGACACGTGAATTTACTGAGACGATGGCTTGGTTTTATTTTTCGTGAACAGTGATAAGGATTAAGAGAATTTAAATCAACTAGAATTCTTTTGATGAGGGAGGAATCTGAGAAGGGGCAGGAGGAAGACTGTGTTTTGTTGCTGGCCTTAGGTTATTCTGGTAACTCATCAGATCAAGCAGAGTAAGTGTTGAAGGTATCAATTACTATATGTTCATTTGGCATGATGAATAGTATAAAATGGGACCAGAGCCTGATTTTAAAATGTACTTTCCAATTTGTACTTATATAAAACCGATGAATTAATTTATAAACCCAGGCAACCAATGCCTACAAAATCAACAGACCTGGTAATCTAAAATAGGTTACTGGCAGTAACAAGATTAAAAGCTGGAAATGTTTGAGCTGAATAAAAACTTATTATTAAATTTCAAAATTACCAAGAATTCTTTTTATATAACTTAGTAACCTTACTACAGATATGAAATATAGGACAGTGAAAAAGTAGCAATTATTTGAAAGCATAAACAATTTTGATGCATTTAAAGAGAGATTTTCTTTAGGAAACCTTAAGGACACACACATTTATGATGATCTGAGTTTGTGGACGAAGCCTCCACCTTGTTTTTTATGAATTGTCTATTATCTAAAAATGGCCCAATTTTTTTCCTTCAGAAACTCTTATTTCAAAGCAAATTAGCATTCAAGCAGTCAAATTCTGTAATTCTTTACATAAGGGGTAGAGGGACTGAGCAAAAAGGAAAAAGGACTCATGGACATCCGTGCGGTGATTGCTGGGCGTGGGGGTGTGTGTAAGGGGACTGAATGGGAAGGAAAAAAATACAATAAAGATTAAATAAAAGAAGCTCGAATAATACAACTCTGCTTCAGGATCTAATATTTTTTTAAAGTGAATTATTGGAAAATGCCTGCTGACATGTTGGGAGGACAGAGAGACTCCACAAAGAGCTGAGATTTTTGAAGCCCCCTGCGGGACCACTAGCATGGTGCAACAGGAAAGGCTTGGCAGAGCAGGCTGAGAGGATTCTGGCAGCACAGACTCCAGCTGGAGGCCGGGCCCCGTCGGTGAAGGGGAGGGAGGCTGACCCAGGAAACGGAGTTGAGGAGGACCATGTCAGCCAAGGTGGTGTTTTTGATATATTTGCCTGTCCTTTTCTAAGATTTTCTCGAATTCTATGCCTCTGAAATTCCAGTTTTGATTACTGGGGTGAATAATAAATTACAGCAAACCACTAGGTTTACTTCCAGAGATTCCAGATAACTTCAGACTCAAATTTATACCATTGTTTTTTAAATCTAATTTTTGTAACATCTCATTATTTTCTGTAACTATTTTTAGCTTTTTAGACAAAGGAGCTTTTTAAGAAAGTTATTTCCCATGGATTTACTTGTTTTCTGGCTGTGTGGAGTTTTGAGGGGATATCTTTATTAGACTGCTTTCGAAGTGCACTGTATACACTGCGGTTAGATTTCAGTAACACTTGTCTCTGGAGTGAAGATCTAAATTTGGATTCATGAAATGCTGATTTCTAAAGCATTCTAATTGGCAAAATCATGAAGAAA
Source organism: Macrotus californicus (assembly GCA_007922815.1). Lineage (NCBI taxonomy): Eukaryota > Metazoa > Chordata > Mammalia > Chiroptera > Phyllostomidae > Macrotus > Macrotus californicus. Next base: position 8,316 of record VMDR010033598.1, read on the forward strand.
ATAATTTGTGGAAAAATAAATTTTACATTAACCAAAAAATATATTTTCCTAATTAAAAAAAAGACATGACATCTTTTAAAAAGTTATCCCAATGTAAAATCCCTCTTTAAATTAGAAAAATAATTTAAAGCAGTTCATTATTTTGTTTCAAACAGGCAAATATAAATATAATAGTATTTTCCACAATAACCACTTTCATTTGATAAAATATTCAAGTTTGAACATTTTAAAACGAACTCAAAATATATTCACTGCAGAAATTCTATGTTTAAGAACATATCAAAATTCTCATCAAATTAAAATTAAATATTAATAGACAAGTTCATAAAAACTAAAATATTGAAGTGTCAGTCCTTTTTCACAAACTGCCACTCACACTTTTGAATATTCACCTTAACCAGTCGCACTTGGGGCTCCCACTGCGGTAACGTTAGGAACTACAGGGTCACCGCAAAACTGACTCTACGCAGCTTAGCAGAGACCAAGCAATTGGGAATACAGAGCGTACTACACTTGCCCTCCTGGCCTTCCGACAAGGTATTCACAGCTTGGTATGCATCTCTTGAACTAGGTCAACTCCAAGCTGAGATATGCCTCCCTGAGTAGTAGGAGTTTTCTTGGGATAAGAAAGAGGTCCAGAGAACTCAGGCGACCCAGTATTTCTATCCGCCCTTTACCTCTACAACTGTCCTCCCACCTGTTTATTATGGTGCTTCTGAATTTACCTAGTTAGGGATTTCTTACTCTGACACTGGTAAAAGTCATGCCAGTAAACTCAAAATGACAGAAATATCTGATTAGCCTGAAAAACTGCACTACATTTAAAGAGTTCTATTAGGTATTACATGTAAGAAAATTCTACAAAGCCCACCTGATGATCCAAATATATGGTGTTCCTTTGAAGATGATGCAAAAGAATTTCATTCTAGTAGGCATCAATCAAGAAACAGAGGAATAGAGAAAGAAGGTGCAGAATTCATGAGAAAGTCAATTTTGAAATAAGAAAAACAGGTAGTTTACCACAACCTCTTATATCACAATACATGGTAATTTTCACACACATGCTTCCCTGTGAATGGTACAGATGACATGTTAAAGCATTATATAATTGCACTCTGTTTTGCAAGAAATTGAGTAGACATGCACCCGAGCTGAAATATTAAGCAGAAAAACCCTTCAAATGGCTTTAGCAGACGCAATGGCAGAAGCTTCATAGATTCATTCTTTTCTGCGATATAGAACTACTTCTTTGGGTGTTTCGCATATAATCAGAGGCTATTAAACCCTTTGAGAAATGTTTACATGTGCTCATTCTTTTTAGTCAAGAACAGAAGAAATATCTTAAAATTAATCTTTGACATTTAATAGGGAGTATTATTGAAACTATAATCAATTTTCAACTTACTACTTTACAGCAAATTACGGGTCTTTTCAATATCTGTTTTTACCAGCTGCGGACATTTCACAGTATTTGAGATAAATGACAACACAATTTAAGTCTGCATTAGTGCATTTCTTTCCTCACAACCAAAAGTCAGTAGCTAAGTGGGTGGGTGGGGGTCTAAGAAGAAATGCATCCCACTGTCTCCCTTTAACAATGCGTAAGCAGGTGAATTCTCAAAGGGTCAATAGGAGATCCTAATGCTGTTGCTGCGAAGATGATATGGGCTCATGCTCAACACCAATGACACTGATAAACTGGTTAATGAGCGGCTCAAAGTAAGTGACGATGGCAGACGACACAGACAAGTCTCTCCAGGGCTGACCTTTGGGCTGTGGGCCTCGAGCTTTAGCTGCATGAGCTGTGCTAACGTGTGCTCCCGGACACTACTCAGTTCGGCTTGCTGCCGTCTCAGCTTTATTAGCAGCAGCGTGAGCTCCTCTGGCTGAAGGAGTACAATTTAAGAATCCAAACAGTGGAAAACAGATTAATTGTTGTCTTAAGTGACAGACATTAAACCAAGATTTCTTGGCAAGTTTCCTCTTATGGTTGACATCAAACATAGTGCCTAGGCACTATGATGATAGGTCCTACATAAATGCATAGATATCTAGAGAAATAGAAGAAACAGTGTTACTTTAAAAGATACAGCAAAACGACAGTATATTAAGGCATTTTCTCAGAACGCACAAGAGAAATTTAAATGTAAGTATAAAAAAGCATGATGCCAAAAATATAACAAAGACTTGCACAGAAGAGGTATTAAAAGATAATTCTAATGAGATGTGTAAAAATGACACCTAAGACTTTTACACCAACAGAACAATACTGGCATGCCCAGCACTGCGTTTTAGAGAACAGAAGGTAAAAGAATTAAAATTCATGTAAAGCTTGGATGATATATCTTTCCATCATTAAACTCAGTACTTGAGATCTGTTCACTGCTTCCCAGTTATATTTTTAAATGTCGGTGTTAGTGCTTTCAGAGGTTATTTCATGTGACCAAAAGATCAGTTTTGACTTTTAAAAAATATACATATATTTAATACACATAGAAAGTTTTCACGGGTACAAAACCCTCTTTCTACCTACTGGGGAGAAACAAAGCTTTTGGTTCCTGATACTATGACCCTTAAGGGGAAGAAAATTTCAAAGGTAGATAAAATTCCTTAAGAGGCTGATGCACACATTCTCCTTCGTTGGAAAAGCAGTGAGGTGTGAACACTGGCAGCGCTGTGAGCTGTAATGTGGCAGAACTTCCGCTGGACAGCCTTCCTGAGATTGGTTTGTTTTGCCCCAGGCACTATTACTAGTTCTCCTCCGTTCTGCTCATTTGCTGTTGCTCTTTTTTTTAGGGACAGATTTTAAACTATTATTTACAATTACATTAAAAACTTGGGCCTTCAGGTGTGAAATGTGTCAGAAGTAAATAAACCAGTCAATGCTGATTCTTTAGATAAAACTGAGTGCACAGATGAGACGAGAGCCTTTCAGAGCAAACAGTATGAGAGAGAGAGAGAGAGAGAGAGAGAGAGAGAGAGAGAGAGAGAGAGAGAGAG
>VMDR010033599.1:0-11312 GCA_007922815.1 Macrotus californicus
GTAGGAATCATGACACTTTCATGGGGACATAATTTGATTATTTTTAAATATTGGCACTTCAAGTTAATATTATGGATGATATAGTACAGACTTGATGGTCTTAATATAAAGATATAGATATACCCTAATGCAAACAGTGAGCTTATCATTCTAAAATATTGTCACAGGATAAAAGGAATTGTACAAAATTAGCAAAAATATTTTTAAGCCTGGACAACTTCAGCATTCAAAGTAACTAAGAAATGTAACAATACTTTTTCTACCAAAGGATCACATTAATAACAGAAGGTAAGAATAAACATAGAAACCCTTATTTCTCATTTTTCTGTAAAAGATAAATCACTATCTCCTACAAGAAATGTCCACAAAGTAGCAAAAGGTTTAGGTGAATAGCAAATGGCAATTGTCTTGTAATGCAGACCAAAGAGGCAATTTGAAGATGTCCCATCCCATCAAAGCTTTATAAAAGCAAGACTAACACTCCAAGGTCAATATCCTATAAAACTATACTAAGACTTCCGAGGTTAAGGCTCATGCCACAGTTGTAGAACCTTACTACTCTGAGTATGTCCCATGGACCAGCATCATCTCCTTTGAGTGTGTCCCATGGACCAGCACCATCACCTTCATCTGGAAGGCTGTTGAAAAGCAGATTCGTGGGCTCCACCCAGACCCACTACAGTTTGAGAAGCATACTAATATAGAGTATTCTCCATACAACCTCTTGCTTAAATTCTCAGTTGAATACAAAGCCCATGACTCATGATAGCTAGCCTCATAACTCAAGTGCAGTTCTTAATTATTCACTGTGCACATAGGGCTCCAACAGAAAGCAAAAGGCCAACAGTCTGATTCAAGACCAAACAATGACATGACATCTGCCTTTTTATTAAGTAATGTGAAAAGCACTGGATGCAATTTTTAATACTTAAGTTAGAGAGATAATTTCTATAATCTTACTAAAAATTCCAACATAAGGGGTGGAGGGAGAAAAAGAAAAAACTAAACTTGCAATTGCATAATTATAACATGAAGGGGGGCACAGAGAGTTAAAAGACATCAAGCCTCAAGCAGAGAGGCAACCGTTAGTTATGAATTCTTAAGGAGACTCCCAGAGGCTTGTCTTTGCAAATCCCTATTCCAAAGGCATTTAATAAGTGGTTTTATAGCTGATGGACTTGAAATTACGGACAGATCCATGGTGTGTGCATGTTTCATTTTTCTTTTTCTCTTCTTTGCCCCATCCGACTACCTGGCCCCTAGATTTCATAACTAGCAAAACTGCCTGCTCCTATTTTGTATGTCCAGGTTCAGCATAGAGACTGGCGCATAAAGGAGCTCAAGACTGAATGAACGTGTGCTTGCCTGCGTGCATGTAAACAAGAATAACTCTTTGCTTCTCTCGGTGAGTGATGCGTTTACTATTTGGGTAGGGACCAGTAGTGACACTGCCAAGGTTCAATCTGGAAGTCATCTTGCTGTACTTTAGTTACCCACTGAGCCCAAGAGTTGCCTCGAGTAACTAATAATACCAGGCAGTGTTTATCAATCAAAATGAGTCCTGGACATAAACATTTACTTCCAGCTCTTCCTGCATTAAAACCAACTGACTCTAAGCAGACTCCATTACGCTCATAATGGCAGAAACATGAATGAAGCCCTATTGTGTGTTTTGAGCAATTCTGGTTGTTAGACAATAACAAGATAAGCTCGAAACAAAACTGTTACAAATAAGCAAGGCAAAATTGAATATATTCTGACTCTTACTTCTTTATAACAATTTCTTCATAATTAGAAACCTGCCTACTATTCCATTTCTAGAGAAATCTAATCTGCTCACTGTTCTCCAAAATGACATTAAGAAGGAAATTTTCCATATAAACATTCGCTTTCTTTTTTATTATCATGGCTCAATTTATTCCACTTTAATTATTTTCAAAGGCAAGAGAACCCTCCTTCCAAAATAAGAGACTCCCATTTGGTATTCCTTATACAATCTTTTGAGACCAAAAATGTGTATAATAAATCAAAGACAGACAGACACAGGCATGGTAAGCTTAAACCGCTTGGCTGGGAGTTACTCCAGAGGCAGAGACGAAAGAGCCAAGTTTCCTATTTCTCACCCATTTGTACCACATCTTTGCCCCCTTTTATTTACCAGGACTTAGACATACTATCACCTCATATTCAACTATCTCTGAGAAAGGGTCTATTGCAGGAATTTTTTTTTTAATACAACAAAGACTTTTGAGAAGGTTCCTTGGCTTGGGATTTTGTACATTAATATTCACCTACTAAAAATGCTCATTTGATTATCACTGCAGCCATCTATTTAAACCAGATGCTTAGGTCCCCTCACAGCTTTAGACAAACTACCCAGGCGATGCTGATGCACATCAAAGTTGGAAAAGCATTGTCCTAAATCATTATACCAGGACCAACGTGTGAAGCACAATACACTCTGTGAGGCAGAAGATGAGCGCTGTAAATCAGTAAAATCTCACCCCTGTATTTCAGACAACAGAACTTTCGGCATCTCTCAGTAAAAGAAAAATACTTTAGACGTTTTATCTGCGGTTGTCTCCCCCCTTGGAGAGAGAATGCCCATTTTCTCCGTCAGACTCCTGACAATCCACTCAGCCCCTCCACTTCCGAAGTGTCTCTCTTCTCCTCCAGTTTCTTCCCAGGCCTCCTTCCCATTTCTACCTCTCTGTCCCCCGACCTGTGACCCCCTTCTTTCTCTCTGAACCGCAGGGCGTTATTTTGCCTTCCATGTGGCATTAGAAAAGTTGCTCCTCACACGCTCCTGTGCTTTTGTAGCTCAAAGAGAATTTCCGAAGAAACTCCCATGTACAAAGCGCTGTTTCTCTGTGATGTGCAGTTCTTGAAATGTTAAATCTGAGTATAATACTGCTTAAAAAAGAACGTTTTGAAATAAAACCAAAAATTTAAAGTTAGCTTACTTTTACATTTAACAATAAATTTGCAATATGTACATCAGCTCTTTTGTTCAACATTCTACCCCATTCCATCTTCTTTGATTTCAACAGGTGGGCTGTCATTCAAAAAGATAGTTATTGCATGTCATTAAAATGCCGAATTTCAACGTGGCCAATAAAATACATTTGTAAAAAGATCAATATGGCCATGTTAAGGAGGAAGATTATTAGAAGCACTTCATACTAACCCAATGAAAATGATTGATTCTAATGAATATACACTTGTCATATCAAGTGATTAATTAAAACAATCCAGTCACATTATTATCTTAGTCAGAGAATGGTAAAGTGGCAGTTATTTTAAGCACTGCTCATTTATTCATTGTCACAGTCAAAGTCCCTCTGATACCATCCTCCGTGGATGGTGCAGGGGAGAAAAGACAGATGAAGATACATTCCTGCTCCCCACTGGTTCTATCAGCCTAGACCGGTGTAAAAACTAGTCAGCATCCTTACTTCACAAACATATACTGTCTTCCTCCAAAAGGTCGTGAATAAAGCCATAGAATTTTATTTTTCTGAAAAGTCACACAAATCTTATATATAATACACCATGCAAAGAGAAATTTAGATAGCTTATATTCAGCTGCAATGGGGGGACCTGTGAGTAGCAATGATCATTGTTCTATAAAATACATGACTTACAGTGCTAGTGTGTTATACATGCAATGAATTTTCATAAATAGTCAAAAGAAAAGGAAAACGAAACACTCAGCCCTTTTGAAAACTATTATGCAATTCATGAGATATTATGAAATGTCAAAACCAAGGAGTCAAACAAATATCCAGAAAACATCAATTTGGTTTGACCTGTTCTGTCCAGATTAAAATGGAAGACATGGAGGGAAAACACCACCTTGACGAAGGTTGCTTAAAACAAAATGTTCCCCTAACTCTGGTCCATTGTCGCCTCCTGAGCTCGGCCGCAGTACGCAAGCATGGCCCCCAGAGTGGTCAGACCCTAAGAGCCCCAGATCACAACATTTCTGAGGGACGAGCTCACAGACAGCAAAAAAGGGGGTGTGGCCAAGGTTAGTGCAATGTTTTCAGTTCACTGTCTTTAATTCACTGTCTTAGCACAAAAAAAAAGTCATTACTTAGCTTCACTGATTTAGCAACATAAGGACAATCTCGTTCCAGCCAGGCTACTTGCAATCCCTCCCACTACATACCTGCTAAAGTCAAGAATTCAGAAACATCTTTGGAAACATCTGGGCTGACTAAATGCCACCCACCATAAAACTGACAACTATGGCACTCATCAAAAACCAGAGCACTCAGTCAATTCCCTGAGATGCTGCCATAACAGTTATTTTTACTGAGGTTTAATTGACATATAACATATTCGTTTCAGGTATACAACATAATTATTTGATATTAGTATACATATTGCTGCATGCACTATCAGTCAGAAAAAGCCAAAATACGAGTTTGGTTTACTTACTAATAATATATGGCATTCTAAATAAAGTCAGTGTGTGTTGCGTGACAGAGTAGTTCCAAGAAGAATGGCCCTTTGACCTCAGGCATTTCTGCCACCGTGCCATCCCCCAAGTATGTCTCCTTAACTAAATTTTTACCACGAGAGTCATTCATCTGGGTTTGGAGACTGCACTTTGGGAGGGGGATAACAAAATGAGCAGGGGCCCATCCTGAATATCTGACCTCAAATTAGTGTTTTGGTTTTTATTGGAGACAGCAAACGTGATGAAGAAACAGGAGTTTCTACCTACAGGAGTTAGGAACACATCTGAAACAGACAACCAGCCCAAAAGCAACTGAGATGACGTTTTACATACAGATCCCTGGGCTCCATCCTATACCCACCCACTCAATCAGAATTTCAACTGGTGAGATCTAGGAATCTGCATTTTATAACAAGTGCCTCAGGTAACTCCTAATAGTACCAAAGTTTGAGAATCACTGCTCTGTCAGGGGTGTCCAACCTGCGGCCCACGGGCCACGTGTAGCCCAGGATAGCTGGGAAATGTAGCCCAACACAAAATCACAAATTTACTTAAAACATTTTGGGATTTTTTTGTGTGATTATGTGTCACAATGTATTTAATGTATAGCCCAAGACAACTCTTCCTCCAGTGTTGGCCAGAGATGCCAAAAAGTTGGACACCCCTGCAGAGGGTTTTAACACCTTTCCTTGAAGGACTAAAATTTTTGCCACAAAATCTTTGTCACATACAGCATGTAGCGCTTCTCTATTAGATAGCTGATTTTGGTAATTTTATCCCTCAATTAAACATATATTACTACCTTGAGAGATGCAAATCAGCCATACAAGTATTCTGGCTTCCAGGACTTTAAGTCTCAATGACATGATCATTGTAAATTGTGTCATTAAAAAGTAGGAAAATAGAACACCATCAGGAAAAAAAAAGAGACTTTCAATAATGTTGTAAGAAATATGTATGGTGCCAGGTGGGTACTGGACCTATGGAGTGGAATCACTTCATAAGTTAGATAAATGCCTGAAATTAATATATTATTGAATGGCAAGTATAATTGAAATTTTTTTAAAAGGGAGACAGTCTTACATTCAAAATTATGCTCTACCAAGAAAGGAATTCTCTGCAAGCCCAAATCAATACATTTCTAAGCATTTTAATAAACCAAGGAGGAAGGGGTTGGGGAGGACAGGGGGCTGAGAGCAGACAGGAGGCGTGGGGGGAGAACAGAGCTCAGGTCGCAGTGCCGAACACTCACTCTCGTAGCACGCAAACGGCGGAACCGGGAACTCACTTTCTCATGGAGAGGACGCGTTTCTTTTGACATTGCAAACCACAGCACTACCCAAAGAGAATGCATTTCTTCGTACAAGGGGCAGCACTTAGAAGTGAAACACAGTCCAGGAAGGAGAGCATGTTTCAAACTCTTTTAAATAACTACAGAATATCCTAAGTTCAACCAATGCACCAGAAAATGCTTTATCTAGCAGTTTTTACTAGGTAGGAAAGTTTTATCTAAAGTGACAAAGCTGTCTGAAGCCTCAAAGATGAGCTGACAGTAACCGAGGGACCTGAGCTGCCGCAAAGGTTCAGGTGGTCCCAGCCATAACAGAAACTCTCAGAACACGAGATGCAAACACCCTTTCCTCATGATAACAGATCACATTAGCAAACAGAAGCCCACCTGAGGCCCCTTCATGAACACTAGGCTGCAAAAATCAGGGCAGGTAGAAGCTCACACATGGCTCTACAGTTAGAGAGACCAGAGTCATATCCTGGATCTTCCGTGACTTAGGAGTGTTACCTGGGCCTCTGTTTCTACATCTGTAAAATGGGGTATTAATGACACAAACTTCCATGACTGTTATAGAGATTAAATGAAATATCTACATAAAACATTTGGCAGAATATTTGAAAGCTGTCTGGTTAGCTGTTAAACTACAACTTTAATGGTTCATCATGTGGATTTGTTAGAAAAAAGAAAAATCAGTTACATATACATGCTTAATATATAGCCTTATATATGTGATTTATATATATGTTTGAAATTTATATTTTTATTAATGTAAACAGACAATCAGCAAACAGGCTGACTGTGCTTCTGCTGACATGTTGGTCTTTAATTTTTTTAATTATTTAGTTTTATCATTAGAGGACTTTAACATACAAAAAGCAATTTTTTAAATGAAATAACTATCATTCACTAAAATGAGTACAATTTATAAATACATTTCCCTGCCAGGATTTGCTATGAAGTTCTTAATGAAGGTGATGACCATTACTTAGCATCAATAATAAAACAGCAGCGATAATATTTATTGATAATTCCCTAAGTTACAGAACTTTATGTGGATTATCTCAGTAAATCCTCATTAACAACTCTAAAAGGCTGAGGTCTGCTATTACCATCACCATTTTACAGATGAGGGAACTGTGGCTCAGAAAGTAAATATTCTAGGGTCAGCTGTGCAAAATCAGTGATGCTAGTCTGCCAGTGTGAATCTGGAGCTTTTTCTCTTGCTCTCTAGCCTACATCCTGAAATACAGGACCGAAATCAGGGTCTCTTTACTCCTAATCCACTGTTCCATGTGCCACGGAGCCTGGCATAAGCTGAATTATATTGATAATGCCTATCAAAAGGAGAGTCAATAATCGCACCTGGTCTCACATTCTCCTTTGGAAATTCCCCCACTTCTACGATGGGACTAGGTCTTCATAAGCTGCTCCCAAGTGTCCAGAGCCCCGGGCAATATTCCCCACATGAGTTGTCCATCCAAGGTCAAAACTTTCCTCAGATGGTGCCCACTGGGACCATCGTCTTGGTTGGAGGATGGTCAGTCTTATATTTTATTTTTCCCAGGTAATGGACACATTAATTCCATTTCTAATACACATTTCCAAAAGCCCACAAAGAATGATCCACTGAGTGGAAATTTCATACTCTGGGTAGAAGTAGATGAGATGTTGAATTAAATCTCAAAATACACAGGGAAGAAAACGGTACTAGCAAGGTCGGTAAGCAAACCAAATGTTATCATGTTGTCCTGTGATCTATTTCGTTCCTGAATGACACGTATTAGATGTTCAACCAAAATCGAAAAACATGACCTTTTAATATAGTGAAGGGAGTAAAACCTTGCTGGACTCCAAAAAGCTGAGTGGCAGGCCTATGTCACCACAACTGCCCCGCGGCGTGGAAACCCCTGCTCACAGCAAGGCTGTGCTAGGGCAGCAGGTTCAGTCGGGCCAGTCATTTTTGGTTCTGACAGGTATGGGAAAGGCAGAGAGGCTGGAGCGTCTACTTTGCTTCTGGTATTTCACACATCTATTAATCGAGATTGACTATTCACTTAAAAAAACTGAATGACAATAAGGCAGAAAAAGGCTTTTTTTCCCCCTTGAAATTTCTTTTGAATACTGTACAAAGAAGTCCATTTGAAGAACAGTGTGAAATGAAGATAGTTATTAAATAAACGTGGTTGGGATAGAGAGAATCTATTAAAGTCGCACCTATGAAACAGTCTTGTTGAAAAGGCTAAAACTAAATTCAACCAATCTTTTAGATACAGCTTCTGGTGTAAGTACAATGGATGGTGGGACAGATTAAAGGATGCCTCTAAGATGAAATCAGAAAAATACAGAATGTAGGCTATTCTACAGGACACCTGATCGAGCTTTGCCAATAACTCAATGGTTTAAAATAAAATTTAAGCGAGAGGAGTGGAAATTGTTCTCAATTTTAAAAGCCTTGAGTGTCTAACCAAACACAGCAGGTGAAAACTGTCTGGACCCTGATTTAAACAAACTAGCCGTAATAAGTCCCTTCTGAGTCAACGTGAGGAGTTCAAACATGAACTAGGTATTGGAGGGCAGGAAGGGATATTTAGGAATCTTCTAGGTGTGATAATATTGTGTTATGTAAGAAAATGTCCCCTTTTTGTATGCACATTGAAGTATTTAAGAGCAAATAACAATATCTAAAGTTTGTTTTAAAATACCTCAGCATTCTCCCCTGCAAAACAAAGGATAGCAATTACAGAAAAAGATCGGTAATTGTTAAATCTGGAATAAGATTCATTGGACAATTCTCTCTTGAATATGATGAAATTTGTAAAAAGTTTTATTTAAACAGAGAATCTATAAGAGACACAAATGGCCAACAGACATATACAAAGATGCTCAGTTTCACAGCTATTAGGAAAATACAAATTAAAATGACAATGAGATATCACCTCACACCTGTGAGAATGGCAGTTATCAACAAGACAACTAATAACAAGTGTTGGAGAGGTTGTGGAGGAAAGGGAACCCTCGATTCACTGCTGTTCAATGTTCTCCAACAGACGACTGGATAAAGAAAATGCGGTGCATATATACAATGGAATACTACCTAGCCATAAGAAAAACAGTGAAATACTTCCATTTGCAACAAGATGGATGGGTCTTGAGAATATCATGGTAAGAAAAGTAAGATGAAAAAGTCAAGGCCCATATGATTTCACTCATACTTGGGATATAAACCTGAAAGCAACAAATGAACAAACAAGACGAACAAAACTCATTGACACAGTCAACACTATGGTGGTTACCAAAAATGAACAGGGTGGGGGGAGGTGGGGGAAATATATGATGACAGAAGATCTGACTTCGGTAAACATGCAATGCAATATATGGATGACGTACTAGAGTGCTGTGCACTTGAAAGCTATATAATGTTATTAAGCAATATCAACCAAACATATTTATTAAAAATTTAAAATCAAAATGAAAAAGAACCAAGAATTCTAAATGTACAAAATACTTCACAAAGTGTTTTGAATTAACATGAATTACATAATGCATCACCTTTGAAAATTATAACTTAAAAGGCAGAGGTATAAAATTGTTTTTGAAAGAGCTGATATTTTACTTACAGACTAAAAAAGTCACTTCTGTCATTTGGCTAAAAGTTTGTTGAATGTTCATCTTCATTGTGTCCACCAAAATATATTTTTCATTAGTTTGTTTTTAATATTCAACTCCTGAGGGCTAATTATTGTTCAAAGTAGGCATTGGAAAATTACAAGGAAAATACAACCAGAAGTTTGTCCTTGTTAAAATTACGAGTTAAGCCTTGTATTTACTGACATTTGCAACCACACTGGAAGCTCTTTGATATGCAATATGAACAGGTGCTTATGATGCAAAATTGGCCCGTCAGAGGCAGGGTCCAAGCAGCAGCTGGAGTGAAGAGAAAATGAGTGTCCTAATTATTCTCCCCTCTCCAGCTGATCAACAACCTTCTAGTGTCCTTTGGATCCCCAAGTTTCCAGCAGCAATATTAGGAAACTCTGGAGTTAGAAGTCTTAGAGAGTAATTTTTCTTCTCACTTTATAAAAAGCCAACTCTGTATTTTCAATGACAATAAAAATATAATCCCTTATAGATCAACTAACCTTATGGTTCAGACAATGAAAATATAAATATCACCATGTGAGGTAAGTTCAAACTTATCCAGCCAACCCTCAAAATTAACCTGCTTCTGCAGCCACCTGAACAAGGTTCCCCCCCGTCTGATTAGGTAACTATTCTATTCATAGCAAGCCCCCAAATCTATTTCCTCAGAAGAGCAGAGCAGAAAAGGGACTGGGTGATTATTTGTTTTCAAATGTAAACAGTGAAGCTGATGAGCATGCTCACTATCATAGGAAAATGTGCAAATACAATTATTTTTTTCCATACAGTGACATTTCAATAAAGGAAGGCACTTTCCTGTTACAAAAGCCACCAAAATGAAACAGCTCCCACCTGGAAAGCAGTTTGGTGACCATCAGCACTATTTAAAGAACCAGGCAAAATGACACACACTATGACCAGATCACTCCAGGAGACTCCAGAGTAGCTCTTGAAAACTCACCTGCCATGAGCAACTTTGGCTATTTCTGAACTTCTGTTAAAGAGAACGACATTGCTGGGCATCTTCTAGGACTTCACAAGACGATATGGTGTGAACCATATAGCCCAAACATAGACACAATTTACCGAGTATGGGTAAGTTATCATCAAGCACCTCGGAGGTTTTTAAGGAACCCTTGATTTCCCCCAAGATCAAAGGCTCTGATTTCAGCAGCTCAGTGAAGCTGACATGATTCTGCTTCCAATTAGAACTGAAAACGTTTCGTGACTAGGAATGCACCAGAAAAATCCAAACTACTAGCAACTGATAATATGATGCATAATGTTGATTGAGACTTTTATTTCTGATAAGTAGACTATAGTAATAAAACTTACAACATACAAGATTTTAGAGTCCAGAAGAAGGTAAGCTGAAGGTTTCATAGGTCTGAAGTTCATGTCCAATTCTCTGAAGGCCTCATTTTGAAAAGTTCTATGATAATACCTTTTTCTAAGGGACATTTCCCATTAGCGATAAAAGTAGTCATTGCAAATAAATTAGCAAGGTAACATTATATTTATAAATCAGTTCCTCTACTTGCCATGTGAAAGATAACATTTCATTGAGAATAACCACCACAGTAAAATGAGATTTATTCACACATGCATCCAGCATCAGAAATTGGCTGTTTGAAAGTGCCAGATGTAGGAAACTTGGTGCTTTGAGAGGGAATTTGTTTTGTAGTACAAGAATCCTCCCCAAAGATGAACAAGTCACAGCAGTATATCAAGAGTTAAGAGAATCATCCTCAAATACACAGAATCTAAACATAACTTCTTAGGAAAAATACAATGAAAACATCTCAACATCTGGAATATTGTTAACATTGAGCCTCTCGAGTAAAATGCCTAAAGATAATGATGGTATTTCTGTTCATTTACCCCAGGTGAAACAAATGAATCAGATACTTGCTGTCT
>VMDR010033600.1:0-11321 GCA_007922815.1 Macrotus californicus
TAAAGAGGCTATTTTTACTCCATTTTATGCTTCTTCCCCCTTTGTCGAATATTAGTTGACCATAGAGATTTGGGTTTATTTCTGGGCTCTCTGTTCTGTTCCATTGGTCTATGTGTCTGTTCTTATGCCAGTACCAGGCTGTTTTGATGACAGTGGCCTTGTAATACAGTTTGATATTAGGTATTGTGATCCCTCCTGCAGCATTGCAGCATTATTTACAATACCCAAGATACAGAACCCGAGTACCCAATACACGATTAGATTAAGAAGGAATGGTACATATATTCAATGGAATATTATTCAGCCGCAAAGAAGAATGATATCTGGACTTCCGGCCAAGATGGAAGCATAGGTAGACATACTATGCCTCCTCACACAACCAAAAGAAGGACAACAACAAATTTAAAAAAAAAAACAACCAGAAGTGCCGAAAAATTGAACTGTATGGAAGTCTGACAACCAAGGAGTTAAAGAAGGAACATTCATCCAGACAAGTAGGAGAGGTGGAGATGGGCAGCTTGGGCAGAGAGGACTCATGGAAAGGTGGTGGCTGGAGGACTGGGGTGGGCAAGTGGCTGGTGGTGGACCGGGAAGTCCCAAATTTGTGTGTGGATAAATCAGGAGTAACAACTGGGGAGTGAGACAGGCTGGGCAATCCAGGGTTTCAGTGTGGGGAAATAAAGCCTCAAAACCTCTGACTTTAAAAATCTGTGGGGGTTGTGGTGGCAGGAGAAACTCCCAGCCTCACAGGAGAATTTGTTGGAGAGACCCACAAGGTCCTAGAACGTACACAAACCCACCCACCTGGGATTCAGTACCAGAAGGGCCCAATTTATTTGTGGGTAGTGGAGGAAGTGACTGAAAGTGTGTTGAGAGCTGAGCAAATGTCATTGTTCCCTCTTGGACCCCTCCCCAACATACAGCACCACAATGCAGTGATGTGGGTTGCCCACCCTGGTGAATACCTAAGGCTGCACCCCTTACTACACAACAGGTATGCTAAGACACACCTGGACCAAATGAAAGAACAGATCAAAGCTCCAGAAAAAATACAACCAAGTGATGAAGAGATAGCCAACCTATCAGAAGCAGAGTTCAAAACACTGGTAACCAGGATGCTCACAGAATTGATTGAGCTTGGTTGCAAAATGAAGGAAGAAATGAAAGCTACATGAAGTGAAATAAAGGAAAATGTACAGGGGACCAACAGTGAAAGGAAGGAAACCAGTACTCAAATCAATGATTTGGAACAGAAGGAAGAAATAAACATTCAACCAGAAGAATAAAGAAACAAGAATTCAAAAAAATGAAGAGAGGCTGAGAAAGCTCTGGGACAACTTTAAACACTTCAACATCAGAATCATAGGGGTGCCGGAAGGAGAAGAGGAAGAGCAAGAAATTGCAAACTTATTTGAGAAAATAATGGAGAACTTCCCTAATCTGGCAAGGGAAATAGACTTCCAGGAAGTCCAGGAAGCTCAGAGAGTCCCAAAGAAGTTGGACCCAAGGAAGTGAAACCAGAAAAGACACTGGAGTTCAGGCTGCCTGTCACTACCAAACCTAATAAGCAATGACACCGATTGAATCTACATGGGTGCTTTATTCAGATGGCCAGCGATCTGAGAAGATGGCGAGTTCATACTCTAACAGACTATCTTCTCTTTTCTTTCCAGTCCAAGGTTTTTATAGCAGGGAATAAACAAGGTGTGGTGAGGGGTTTTGAAATTCAGGGAGAATCAGGCAGAAGAAACTGCAACATTCCTGTCCTGGGCGGGTAGCTGTTCCCAGGGGCAGGTGGTCATTTGCCCCTCCCTGAAACACAATGGCCTGGATGCCTCCATTTGTTCCCAGGCAGTAATCTTTAGCAGTGCCCCAGGAGGTCTGCTCTTTTCCCAGGAGCCAGGGTGGCCTTATCTGTAGTTTCTGAAACAAAGGCTTTAACATATACATTACTTGCTAGGCTTATAACTATTTACCTTAAACTAAAATTTTCCAACTCTTAAGTCCCCAATCAGAAGCACACACCAAGGCACATTATAATTACATTACCCAAGATTAAAGATAAGGAGAGACTCTTAAAAGCAGCAAGAGAAAAGGAGAGAGTTACCTACAAAGGAGTTCCCATAACACTATCAGCTGATTTCTCAAAAGAAAGCTTACTGACAAGAAGGGGCTGGAAAAAAGTATTCAAAGTCATGAAAATCAAGAACTTAATCCAAGATTACTCTATTCAGCAAAGCTATCATTTAGAATGGGAGGGCAGATAAAGTATTTCCCAGATAAGTTCAAGTTAAAGGAGTTCATTATCATCAAGCCCTTATTATATGAAATGTTAAGGGGATCTATCTAAGAAGAAGATTATCAAAACTCTGAGCAGTGAAATGACAACAAACACACAACTATCAACAACTGAACCTAAAACAAAAACAAACTAAGCAAACAATTAGAACAGGAACAGAATCACAGAAATGGAGATCACATGGAGGATTATCAGCAGGGAAGTGGAGGGGGAGAGAGGGGGAAAAGTTACAGGGAATAAGAAGCATAAATGGTAGGTACAAAATAGACAGGGGGAGGTTAAGAATAGTATGGGAAATGGAGAAGCCACAGAACTTATATGTATAACCTATGAACATGAACTAAGGGGGCAAGGAATGCTGGGGAGTAAAGTGGGGGAAAAGGACAACTGTAATAGCATAATCAATAAAACATATTTTTTTTAAAAAAAGAAGAATGACGTCTTACCAGTGTGACAACATGGATGGACCTACGAGGTTGTAGGCTAAGCGAAATAAGTCACACAGTGAAAGGCAAATACCATATGATTTCACCTATATGTAAAATCTAAAGAAAAATAAATGAACAAAACAGAAACAGACACATGCTCACCTCAGTGGCTTGGCACATCATCAGCCTGGCTGGTAACTCAGGCAAGAACTCTCAGGGTGCATGTACTCCATTCCCTTTTAGCGCAAAAACATCTCTGGAGTTGTTTCCTTAGTCCTTTGCGGACTCTGGAGACCAGGAACAGGCCTCAGACAGAGAGGAAAGCATCTCTGGCAGCTGATGTGCCAAGGCTTGGATATAGTTCCTCGTCCAATTATAAGCACAAACTGGAGGGCAGTGCTCAATGTACCTGGAAATAACAAAAAGAAAATAAAGAAGATTCCATCCCTAAATGTAGATTGTGCAGTGCTTGATTGTGAGGATGGCATGTTTATAAACAAAAGCTCCTTCGAGTTAAGGAAGGCACTGCCAGCTCATGTTCCTGAGCACGGATGATGAAAAGATGGTCTTCACCTCTCTCCTATCTTCTTCTTTTCATAGTTAAATGCACGAGGAGATGCGGGACTATCTAAACCCCTGCTTGCTGGAACACAGTGAAAATAAGCCAAGTGATTAGATTTCAGGAGAATCTCCATGAGACTTGGTTGAGGCCATCAATGTAGAAGTGGAATAAATAGAAGCAGGTTTTCAGGGCTGCTATTTTTATTTAAATATTTACTTATTTACTTAACATTTGAGTGGCAAGATGGCCATGGAATAGGAGAGTTTATCTTGCACCATTTCCCAGAACCAAGCTGAAAATAAAGAGGGGAACATCCACCTGAAATAAACAACAGACAACTACCTGAGGAGAAGATTCTTAACCAAGGATCAGCAGAAACCACCTTATGACTGGTAGAGAAGGCAGGGATATGAAAGGGGCCAGCACGACTTTCATGGGCAGTGGCCAAGGCGGCTGCTCTGCTGAGGGAACTTCCCCCAGAGCAGAGTGAGGCCTGTACCCCAGACCAGGCTCCCAACTGAGAGCACCAGTGTTGGGATCACTCACTGCAGCATCCAGCAGTGAAAGGCTATGGGTTTTATTTTATTTTATTTATTTATTTTATTATTTTATTTTATTTTATTTTATTTTATTTTATTTTATTTTATTTTATTTTATTTTATTTTATTTTATTCTATTATTTTATTATTTTTTGCCTGCTAGAGAAGGATGGAGCCTGCTGGAGACAAAGCCACCTTTTTCCTCTTCCTTTTGTTCCAAGGGGCCAATGCGCTGGTTTCGTGTTCTTGACCACTCACCTTTGGCTTGGGCACAGGGCAGGCAGCATGGTCTGCAATCGTGAGGAGACTGAAGTGGGAAGCTTTAGGGAGAGGCATGGGGAAGTGGCCGCTGGGTTTCCAGTGCTGGGATATAACAACATACAGCAACAGCCATTTTTCTTGAGAAAAGCCAGCCCCTTTCAGGGAAAAAAACAATAACCCCACTTGTGGGGAAACCACTCGCCCCAGTCCCTGAAAGCCTCTTAGCCTCATCTTCTGGAATGTTGCTTGCCACACCCTTTGAAACCCTGCTTGCCTCAACCAGCATCTTTCTTACTATCTCCCAAACTGCATCTTATCCCCTGCTGAGAAGACAGCTACATAGGTGGATTCAGGGGTATTAGAGACTGGCTTTAGGGCACAGCCATTCCATATACTTTCCCAGAAATCAGACTGGTGTTTCCCCCTCACAGGAGAGCCTAGGAATGCCATCAGACCCAAACTCTGCACTCTGGAGGCCCCACCTGCTACCCTACTAGGGACTTCACCCTGCTGAGTTCAGGGAATTAATCTGAGACAGACTCAGACTTATGAATAACACCCAACATCTTCCCTGAAGTCTGAATGACACCTCCCACAGAAAATCCCGTCTTCCCAATTCCACCAGAAGCCCTCTGAGGGACAAACAGGAGAGCAGCTAGATTAAGACTGATGGCAGGACCACAGGCAGAGGCAGGTGGAGGTGGTCATGGCAGTGCTTTCAGTCATTAGTTGACCCATATCTGGTCCTTGTGCTGATAAAAATCCAGCAGTGCAGAGGAGCAAGGACCACCCGGGACACAGCCAAGACTAAAGGAGACAGCCACAAACTGGATTGCTTACAGCTTTGAACAGGCTAGAAGCGAGAGCTAGAGCTTTGTCTAGAGCTAGAAGCGGACAGCCTCCAACATTGGCTTACACCAGATTCAGAACACCAGAGACATATCCAGAAGGAGAAGCCGGCAGGCAAGCACTAAAATCTGCTGAGACAAATTCTACCTCAAACTTTCTCATTATTTGCATTATTTTTACTCTCACACAGCTTTTTAAACATTTTTTCTTTTTCTCCAATTTGTTCCTATTTTTTCACTATTTTTATTTCAAATCTCATATTATACTCTTCCCTTTCTTACTCCATTTGCCTTCTTTCTTCTCTTTCTTATTTTCATTTTAAATTTTATTTTTTCCCTTGTTTCATCTTGTTTCTATTCCTTACTCTTATTATTTCTCCTCCCTCTATCCTCTCAAAATATTTTTCTTTCTTTTAGTCATCTCATATCCTTTTTTCTTTTTATAATATTCTTATTCTTTCCACTTTTATTAATCTTTGTTCATTTGTCATTGATATTGCTGTTGTGGTTGGGGGTATTTTTGCAGGCATGAGGTTTTTTTTCTGTTGTTTTGACAGCACTGGTACAATAGCATAAAAGATGTGGTGGGGTTAGATACATTCAGTCAGTCAGGCAGAGGGGAGTACCCACCAACAAACAAGCCAACAACAATCAAAACCCAAATACTACAGGGGAGACCACACAAACTGCATAAAGGGCAACCCTAGAGCATCCAGCTCAGGGAATCAAGGTGACTGCACCACTAAGTCCCATAGGACTTCTACCATAGAAGGCCACCCCATGAACACAGGGCATCAAAACGGATCAATCTAATACATAGAAACAAACAAAAAGAGTCACCTAAAATATAGAGACAAAGAAACAACCCCCAATCAAAGGGAAAGGAGGACTCCCCAGAAAAAGAACTAAATGTAATTGAGGAACTTAGTGAGGACTACAAGGAACTTTATGGGAGCTACAAAGAACTTAGTGAGAACTACATCAGCATGAAAAAAGACATGGAAACTATGAATTAGAACCAGGTGGAAATGAAGACTACAATATTTGAAATGAAAAATATACTAGGAGGAATTACAAGCAGGCTAGATGAAGCAGAGGATCAATTCAATGAGCTGGAAGGCAAGGTAGGAAAAAACACTGAGTCAGAGCAACAAAATGAAAAAAAGATTCAGAAAGAATGAAGATAGTTTAAGGGAGTTTCAGGATGACATGAAACTTAACAGAGGGATACCAGAAGGAGAATAAGGGGAATAAGGAATAGAAAACCTATTTGAAAAAATAATGACAGAAAACTTCCCTAACTTGGTGAAGGAAAAAGTCATGCAAGTTCAGGAGCACAGAGAGTCCCAATCAAAATAAACCCCAAGAGGCCTACTCCAAGACACATCAGAATTAAAATGACCAAATTTAAAGGCAAAGAGAGAACCTTAAGGGCAGCAAGGGAAACAAGTAACATACAAGGGAGCTCCAATAAGGTTATCAGCTGGTTTCTCAACAGACACACTATAAGCCAGAGTGACTGACATGAAATATTCCAAGTAATGAAAAGCAAGGACTTGCAACCAAGACTACTCTATCTGGCAAGGCTCTCATTTAAAAATGGAAGATGAAATAAAGTGCTTTTCAGACAAAAAAAAAAAAGAAGAAGAAGAGATGGTAAAAAAGTACATCTCCACCAAACCAGCATTGCAAGAGGTGCTAAAGGGACTGCTTTAAGAAGAAGAAGAAGAAATAGAGAGAGGAGCACAGGTATAAAGGGGAAAAATGGCCATGAATTAGTACCTTTCAATAATAACCTTAAACATAAATGAATTAAATACTCCAATCAAAAGACAAAGGGTAGCTGGATCAATAAGACAACATGACCCACATATATGCTGTCTACAAAAAATGCACCTCAAAACAAAATGCACCTCAAAACAGAGGCTGAAAGTGAAGGGATGGAAAAAAAATATTTCATGCGAATGGACATGGGGAAAAAACTGGGTAGCAATATTTATATCAGACAAAATAGACTTCAAAACAAGAGTCAAGGAAGGTCACTACTCAATAATTAAAGGAGTAGTCCGACAAGAGGATATAACCCTTGTAAATATATATGCACCCAATATAAGAGCACATAAACATGTAAAGAAAATCTTGAACGACTTAAAAAAAGAGATCAATAGCAATACAGTCATTATAGGGGATTTTAACACCCCACTGTTAACAATGGATATATATTCCAAACAAAAAATCAACCAGGATATTGAGGCATTAAATGACACTCTAGATCAAATGGACTTAATTGATATTTACAAAACATTTTACCCCAAAGAAACAAAATACACTATCTTTTCAAAGGCACACAGATCATTTTCAAAGATAGACCACATGGTAGGACACAAAACAAACAAAAAAATTCAAGAAAATTGAAATCATAGCAAACATCTTCTCAGATCACAATGGCTTGAAACTAGAAACCAACCTCAAGGAAAAAAAAAACCCTCAAAAACATTCAAATACTTGGAGGCTGAATAACATGTTATTAAATAATGAATGGGTCAACAATGAGATCAACAAAGAAATCAAAAAGTATCTGGAAACAAATGACAATGAACACACAACAACCCAAAACCTATGGGACACCGGGGAAGCAGTCCTGACAGGGAAGTTCATAACAATACAGGCCTACCTAAAGAAGACAGGAAAATCTCAAATAAACTACCTAATCCTACATCTAAAAGAACTAGAAGAACAACAATAAACACAGCCCAGAATGAGTAAAAGGAAAGAAATAATTAAGATCAGAGCAGAATTAAATGACACAGAGACTAAAAAGCAATTAAAAAGATCCATGAATGCGGGAGCTGGTTCTTGGAAAAGATAAACAAAACTGACAAACCTTTGATCAGTTTGCTCAAGAAAAAAGAGAGAGGACCCAAATAAATACAACCAGAAATGAAAGAGGAGAAGTAACAACCAATACCACAGAAATACAAAGGATTCAAAATTATTATGAACAACTATATACTCAGAAATTGGATAACCTGGGTGAAATGGAGAAATTTCTAGAAATGTACAATCCTCCAAAACTGAATCAGGAAGAAGCAGAAAACCTGAATATATCAATAACAACTGGCGTAATCGAAGCAGTAATAAAAAAACTTCCAACACACAAAAGCCCTGGACTGGATGGCTTCACAGGTAAATTTTACCAAACATTCAAAGAAAAGCTAACACCTATCCTTCTCAAACTATTTCAAAAAATTCAATAAGGGGGAAGACTCCCAAACTCTTTTTATGAGGTCAGTATTATCCTAATTTCAAAACAAGTTAAAGACACAACAAAGAAAAAAAATTACAAGCCAATATCTCCAATGAACATAGATACTAAAATCCCCAACAAAATATTAGCAAACCAGATCCATCAATACATTAGAAAGATCATACACCATGACCAAGTGGGATTCATCCTAGGGATGCAAGGATGGTATAATATTTATAAATCAATAAATGAACTACATCACATAAACAAAATGAAAGACAAAAATCACATGATAATATCAATAGATGCTGAAAAAGCATTTGATAAAATCCAGCACCCATTTATGATAAAAACACTCAACAAAGTGGGAATAGAGGGAGCATACTTCAACATAATAAAGGCCATAAATGAAAACCCTATTGCAAACATCATACTCACTGGGCAAAAACTAGAAGCATTTCCCTTAAGATCAGGAACAAGACAAGGGTGTACGCTTTCACCACTCTTATTCAACATAGTATTGGAAGTCCTAGTCACAGTGATCAGACAAGAAGAAGAAATAAAATGCATCCAAATTGGAAAGAAGGAAGTAAAACTGTCATTATTTGCAGATGACATGATAGTGTACAAAGAAAACCCTATAGGCTCCACCAAAAAACTTTCAACCTAATAAGTGAATTTGGCAAAGTAGTGGGTACAAAGTCAATATTCAGAAATCTATGGCATTTTTGTACTCCAACAATGAACTATCAGAAAGAGAATCCAAGAAAAAAATCCCATATACTATAGCAACAAAAAATAAAGTGCCTAAGAATAAATTTAACCGAGGTAACAGGCTTGTACTAAAAAACTGTAGGTTATTGAAGAAAGAAATTGAGGAAGATACTAATAAGTGGAAGCATATACCATGTTCAGGGACAGGAAGAATTGACTTCAAAGCAATCTATAGATTCAATGCAATTCTTATAAAAATATCAATGGCATATTTCAAAGATCTAGAATGAATATTCCAAAAATTTACATAGAATGAAAAGAGACCCCAAATAGCCTCAGCAACCTTTTTTTTTGTAGGTTTACTTTTATTAAAAAAGTGACTGTCTCATGACATAAATACAAATCAGAAAACAGTACAATTAGGACAATAGAATGTGGAGGACAACAGGTTAGAGTAATATATAAAACATTTTTAGCTGGTTGAAAACAAAGCTGTAAGAACTGCTTTCACAAAGAAGCACTCCTTTCAAGAGTGAGAAAACAATCAACTTAGGTTTAAAATCATATATACAGTCCTCTCAGCAGTTCTAGTAAATGCAGTGGTGTGAAAAACAACATGGGCAATACTTTTGCATATAACAGTGTTTGTTGGTGGAAAATCTGTTAAACAAGTTTGGTTTCATTCATTAACCATGACTGAATAAAATAACTGTATTTCGTCATGATCTTTTAGCTAATCTATGATTTTTGGCTACCACAGCCCAATGCTTGTTGATTTTTGAGCCTCAGCAATCTTGAGAAAGAAGAACAATGTTGGAGGGATCACAATACCTGACGTCAAAGTATATTGCAATGCCCCTGTAATTAAAACAGTCTGGTACTGACATAAGAACAGACATATAGATCAATGGAAGAGAACAGAGAGCCCAGAAATAAACCTATGTCTCTATGGTCAATTAATATTTGACAAAGGGGACATGAGCATACAATGGAGTAAAAATAGTCTCTTCAATAAATGGTGTTGGGAGAACTGGACTGGTACATACAAAAGATGAAATGAGACCACCAGTTTACACCATACACCAGAATAAACTAAAAATTGATAAAACATTTGGATATAAGTTGTGACACTGTAACAGTCCTAGAGGAAGACATAGGCAGTAAAATCTCAGATATCTCACATAGCAATATTTTTGCTGCTATATCTCCTAGGGCAAGGGAAACAAAGGAAAAAATAAAGAAGTGGGACCACATCAAATTAAAAAGCTTCTGTACAGCTAAAGAAACCACCATCAAAATGAAAGGGAAACCAACTGGGTGGAAAAACATATTTGCCAATGATACCTCAAATGAGGGTTTAATTTCCAAAATACATAAAGAGCTTATATAACTCAACACCAGGAAGACAAACAACCTAATTAAAGAATGGACAAAGGACCTGAATAGACACTTCTCCAAGGAGGACATACAGATGGCCCATAGACATATAAAAAGATGCTCAACATCACTAATCATCAGAGTAATGCAATTAAAGCAATAATGGACATTGACAACAGTGTCATGATTGCAGGGGGAAGGAGGTATAAGGGGACTAAATGGTAATAAAATACAATAAAGAAATTATTAAATTTTAAAATACCACAATAAGATATCATCACTTCACACCTGCCAAAATGGCTATCATTAATAAATCAATAAACAACAAATACTGGAGATGATGGGGAGAAAAGGGAACCCTAGTGCACTGTTGTTGGGAATGCCGACTGGTGCAGCCACTGTGGAAAACAGTATGGAATTTCCTCAAAAAATTAAAAATGGAACTGCCTTTCTGACCCAGTAATTCAACTGCTGGGAATACACCCTAAAAACCCTGAAACACCAATTGGGAAGAATTTATGCACCCCTATGTTCATAGCAGCACTATTTACAGTAGCCAAGAGTTGGAAACATCCCAAATGCTCATCAGTAGAGTGGTTTAAAAAACTGTGGCACAGAGAAAAAAAGATGGAGGCATAGGTAGACACACTGTGCCTCCTCGTACAACCAAAAGAAGGACAACAACAAATTTTAAAACAAAAAACAACCAGAACTGACAGAAAATCGAACTGTATGGAAGTCCGACAACCAAGAAACTAAAGGAGAAACTTTCATCCATACAGGTAGGAGGGGCGAGACAGGCCGGAGAGGACGCGGGCGGGGCGGCGGCTGGCAGACCGGGGAAAGGCGCGGCTGGCTGGGAGAGCTGGCGGCTGCGGACCGGGGAAGGGCGCAGAAAGCAGGAGAGTTGGCGGCTGCGGACCGGGGTCCCACTCCCTTGTGCGGATAAACCGGGAGGAACAACTGGAGAGCGAGACAGACCCTGCAACCCAGAGTTCCAGCTCGGGGAAACAAAGCCCCAGAGCCTCTGATTGAAAGCTCCTGTG
>VMDR010033601.1:0-11307 GCA_007922815.1 Macrotus californicus
ATTTTGTTTCTGGTTACAGCTGGTAACAGGACACCTCTTTGGATGGAAACTGACATTGGATCAGCAAGAGAATTCATGTCTTATTTGCCCAACACCTAATAGAAAAACCATTGCCCCTTTCACTTAGCTTAGTAAGAGTTGGCTCTGAATAATGGGCACATTTACCTATTTTTATTTCTTATCATAGATTTGTTCTATATAGGTATTTTGAAAAGTAAAGATAGCTATCTAAAACCGCCCACCAGGCATTTCCATTATAAATAATATCCCTGCCCAAGCAGAGTCTTTGGACATTATCACCCTCTTCTTTTTGGAGATTTCACTCTAAGATCTGGATCCTAGAAATAAGAACCCAAAACTCATGGATTAGTGATTTAAATCCCAATAGAAAAGAAGCACAGCCCCAGAACTTGAGTTATTACATCTGGATGGGGACCGTTCCCATTTCTATTCCATGAGGGGCATCCAATCAGCTAGTGACTGACAGTTCTAGGAACATATTTAAGTGGCTTTTTCACATATACACACAAATTTTTTAAGTAATTAAAATTTCTGATCCCCTTATTACCTGACATTAACTGATATAGTTGATATTTCCTATAGTAATTTGTCCTATGATCAGTTTCTCAGGAAACTTGGAGAATCTGGTAAACACTATGGTTCCCTAGAAGTCTGAGGACTCCAGTTTTAGAACTCCTGATATTGATAACTATAGCAAATCAACAATTGTAAATTTTTCAGTCCCAAAACAAAATTAAATAAATTCAATAAGAAATTCAATAGAGGAAAGTAAAACATCAGCTTTTTCCCATCTTGCAAGATGGCAGGTGAAAAAACTGAGAAGCCAATACTAAAGAGAAGAAACCTGAGGCCAAGAAGGCTGATGCTGGTGGCCAGGTTAAGAAGGGTAACCTCAAGGCCAAGAAGGGGAAGCCCCACTGCAGTTGAAACCCTGTCCTAGTCAGAGGAATTGGCAGATATTCCCGGTCAGCTATGTATTCCCAGAAGGCCATGTACAAGAGGAAGTATTGCGCAGCTAACTCCAAGACTGAAAAGAAAAAGGAGAAAGTCATGGCTACTGTCACTAAACTAGTTGGTGGCAACAAGGATGGTGGTACCTGAATGGTTAAACTTCCCAAAATGCCTAGATACTATCCTACTGAAGACATGTCTCAAAAGCTCTTGAGCCATGGCAAGAAACCCTTCCATCAGCACGTGAGAAAACTGAGGGCCAGCATCACCCCCGGGACCATCCTGATCATTCTCACTGGATGCCACAGATGCAAGAGGGTTGTCTTCCTGAAGCAGCTGAGCAGTGGTGAGCTTGCTGAGCTTGCTACTGGTGACTGGACCTCTGGCCCTTAATCGAGTTCCTCTGCGTAGAACACACCAGAAATTTGTCATCGCCACCTCCACCAAAATTGATATCAGTGCTGTGAAAATCCCCAAGCATCTCACTGATGCTTACTGAAGAAGAAGAAGCTGCATAAGCCCAGACACCAGGAGGGGAAGATCTTCGACACGGAGAAAGAGAAATACAAGATTACAGAGCAATGCAAGGTTGATCAGAAAGCTGTAGACTCGCAAATTTTGCCAAAAGTCAAAGCTGTTCCCCAGCTCCAGGGCCACCTCTGCTCTGTGTTTGCTCTCACGAATGGCCTTTATCCTCACAAAATGAAGTTCTAAATTTCTTTTGAAAAACCTAATTAAATAACTGATCTGTTAAAAAAAAAGCATGCATTTCTTCAAGCTTTAACAAATTATACTGCAATTAAATTTTATGATGAATACCTTTAACAAACAATTTTGAGGTGCCTACATGGCATACAATGATAGTGTATAAATAAAATCTGTCTGGAAAAAGTCCAGCCATTATTAATGGGTTTGCTCCACATCCATGTAACCTGGCAGCCAAGGAGAGTGGACTGGAATGCTTATGCGTGAAAAATGACAACTTCACTGTACTAGTCTGTGGGGGCAGTAGATGCCATTGAGGGAACATGTGTATTGTATGGCTGTTGCATCCAAAATGACTGAGAGGGTAGAGCAATGGATCTGCATCAAATTTTGCAGGAAAATATGGTGGAGCAGTTGATGGCGATTGGGAGAACTGTGTGAGGTCCCAGGGTGCCTACTTTGAAGGGGACTGAGGTGTCGTTGTCCTGTGTACAATGTTTCTTATATCTCATATTTTCTGCAATAAATTGTGAGAACACAAAATAGTTTATCCTTGTATTATTATTTATTAATTATTATTTTATCTACTTGGACTCCAACTGTAAATCTACTTTTGCCCACCGCTGTACATCTGGAAAGAGAGCGTTAGAGGCTTGTGGTGAACTCAGACGAGGTGGGGAACAGAGGCCACACCCTAGACTCTCTTATGTTGTTATGTAGGTAAATTAAATCAGACACAAAAATTTTAAACATAATCAGATCATTGATTCCTCAGTAAAATATCTTATCTTTCTTCTGAATTCGTCAGAACCAGGATCTTCCTGACTATGGCCACACAACGCAGGGAAGCCAAGTCAGGGCAGAGGGTCAGCTGCTTCTGACCTAAAATGAGATGCTGTAACAACCCTTTTATAAAGCTTTCATTCCTTCTCTACATTTTATTCAAAAAAGTTGTATTTTCACTACCTGATCAAATTGATAAGACTTTCTGACGATCCAAACTCTGAGAATCTTGAAATAGATTTTTCTACCTGAATTTTAATAAATGTTTACCTTTCCCTACACTTGCCTAGTGCCAAATGTTTACCTTGCCCTACACTTACCTTGCCCTACACTTGCTATATTAGGTAACAATCCCTATTTTTAGCTTTGTTCTGCCCTGATGTATCCATGACCTGGTAAGATACAGATGTCAAATAGTATATAATAAATCATGTTAAGCCACTTAACAAATGTGTGCTTCTGGACATTAAAAGAAAGAAGAGTTTAGGCCAAAATCATCACCAGAAAATTCCAAAGCGGACATATGGTAAGTCTTTCAGTGTTTTGGGATACAATTCACCTGGATCTTGGTAAATGAGTAATGATCTGAGGACCTGTAAGAGAAAGCCACGTAAGAGCAAGGGAAGGACCACCGGAAAGCCAAAGGCAGGACAATCACAAGAACCTCCATAAGCCTGAACCTGCAATTCCGATCAGCCAAAGCGGAAAGAACACATACAAGAACTATCAGGGAGAATACTCAGAAAGTCAGCACAACTGTAGTGCAGCTCAATTAGCACTAGCCTAACGATGCCCTTCAGAACTCAAGTATCTTACTTTGAAAGTATCTTACTAATTCCAAGTAATTTAGCTGCTGCATGTCAGAAACAGCATGCAAGGAGGGGAACCAAAAAATCCCAGTATTCATAAAAAATTGTGCATTTATTCTTACATTGTAAACTTGAGTCACTCTCCATTTCACGTAATACACTATTGAGACGTTTTCTCCACTGCTCAAATCAGTTTTTGAACTCATCGATTTTGATGCCCTTTAGTATGACATTTTTTGTTTCAGCTCTTCTACGTTTGCAAAATGTTTCCCTTTGTGGACTTTTTTCATCCAGGGAAACAAAAAAAAGTCAGGGTGCAATCAGGTGAGTAGTGAGGATGGGGAACAGGGGTCATGCCATGTTGGGTCAAAAACTGCTGAGCACTCAGCACAGTGTGGGCAGGTGTGCTGGTAAATCACCCGTCATCACTGAAGCCCAACACAGCCTCTCACAACAATGCCAGCTGGTACACTGATACGGATTGGTTCCTAGAACACTCACTAGGGGGAGAATCCTGTAGTACAAGGGACCCACCCTGCAAAAGATAATTCTGGCTTTTTTTGGATCCCTCCTGTCTTGCAGCCTGTCAAGGCTGGGCAGGTTCACTCAGGATTTGGGCAGACAGAAGAAAATTCACGGAGCCATGAAGATGCCTGACATGCCTTTATTCAAGGGTGGGGCAATCCACGCATGCCGCAAGCCATGTGTCACGCCAGCAGGGAGTCCCAACTCCCTTATATACTAAATGCACACAAAGCTGGCAAGGTGCCAAAATATTGTATAACAGAATGTGATTGTGTATATGTGGACCCACTGAAGGTGAATGCTGTTTATCGAGCCAGTAAAGGAGCCTGACTGATTTTGTTTCCCCTACACTCCCTGTAGATGGCGTTTAAAATAAAATAAATAAAAAGTTAACAAATCAACAATATAAAATTTAAAATGTCTGAAATACTATCACAATTGACCAGTCAGGCAAGAAGCAGGAAAATATGACCCAAGCAGGAAAAAATCAGTAAATATCAAATTCAAAATGAAAAAGATGATGGAACTAGCAGACAAGAATGTTAAAATAGCATTATAAATATTTTCTATATGTTCGTGATGATTCTGGAAAACATGAGAATGATTAGGAGAGAAACTGCAAACGGTAACAAAACACATCAAAGATACTTCTACATGTGAAAAACACAATATCTTAAATTTGAACTGAAAAATAGTCTGCATGAAAATAATTACAGAATCGACACATAAGAAAAATATAGGAAAACTTGAAGACACAGCAAATGCTATTAATAAATACAGGCAGAAAAAAAGTACAATAAATGTTAGAACAGAGAAATAGCAACTCTGGGAAACATCAATGTGTATAATATTGGTGAAATTAGAGTCCTGGTAATAGGACTGGAATGAGGCAGAAAATACTTGAAAAAGTAATGGCCCCAAATTTCCAGATTTTATGGAAATTATTGATCCATCAGTTCCAAGAGGTTTACTTAATTCTAAATGGAGTAAATCTGTATTAAATCACACCAAAGCACATCATTATCAAACTGCTGAAAACAAATGATAAGGATAAAATCTCAAGAGTATTCAGAGACAGAGGAATGAAGACAAAAATGTCAGCTGACTTGGGGTCGACAACATGAACACCACAAAGACAGTGGAAAGGCATTTCTGAGGAACTGGGAGAAGCGACCAACTGCCAAGGCCAGTTCTCTGGGGTGATAAAAATGTTCAGTATCTTGCTTGTGGTGGACTTTACACAGTATTCGTATTCACAAACAAAATTACAAACTTCATTATATGTATACCATCTTTTAAAAAGTTGATTATATAAAAATAAAAGTCGCTAGTCAATTTGGGGGAAACAGTGTTAGCATAATACGAGAGATTCATATTAGAAAAACGTTTTTGAAGAGGAAAATTAATTCTCAAAATTAAAAAAATACTCTTCTTCATTTACACCTAGGTACTGCAATGTTTCAAAAAGAGGTAGGAAGTCACACATGCTTATAATGCATATAAGAGACACCAACTTTAGTTTTTAAGAAATTAAGACAAAATCAAGTTCTTGACAAAAAGGAAATCATTTTAAGTAGCGAGCTATGTGATTCAGATGACTCATGAAGTAATCCCCAACAAATGTCCTTTCTATAAATAAGACTCAAGTCCACGCCATATTGAAACTGTCCCATAACCATGATATGGATCAGAATGATCATCTCAAATCTGGGTCAGCTCATACCCATGCAAAAACATACTTTAGGCCGAAGAATATTTTCAAACTATTCTTACGAAGCTATTTTGTCTTGAATAACTTATAGATAATTCTTACTAACTTTTCCAAAGCAAACTGTATGCACAAAACAATTTTCACCAGCCTGTGTTTTCTGCAAGTGTAATAAGGTACAAGGCATACAGCCACGTTTCCTTACCTCCAGTTTATTTCCTGAAGAAGTGGATTCCCAGTGAGAGTCAATTCACGGAGAGAACGGCATGCATCAAACCACTTTACAGCACTTGCAAGGTCTACAGAAATAAAACATAAGAATCATTATGAAACATATATCAGAAAAAGAAAAGTAGTCATAGATCGATGAGCATTTTATTTAATTAACTATTTAAAAAGCAACAAAAATTGTTTGTTCTGCAGAAAACAATATACTTCTAAAAGGAGACCATATTAAGAACACAGAATCTTATGTCAGAATATATATTTCTACTATTTAGCCGCTCTGTGAACTTCTGCAAATCATGCAACTGATTTATGATTCAGTTTCATACCTATCTCAGAGGGTGAGGATTAAATTAAATAATGGGTGTAGAGAGCCTAAAACAGTTTATTCCAGATTGTAAATAGGAGAAACTGAAATCTGAAACTTTGCAGGCTAGGAGGGATTGTCAAGAAATTTTCAAAGTCATGAAAAGCCAGGACCTACAACCAAGATTGCTCTACCCAGCGAAGCTATCATTTAGAACGGAAGTGTTACTGTAGGTAGCAGTGAGAAAAGAGCAGCTGGAGGGAAAATAAAGCAGGGCCCCCACTATTACAGTCTAACAAAGAACTCAAAACATGAGGCTGGAAACAAAAGGAAGTCAAGTCTCACCAATTAACTCAGTCCTGAGACTGGTCGGATAAGATTGCCAGGTATTCTGAAATATCACAAACAGGGAGAGCACAGGAGGAGGGGAGTCCTTGAGACTCTGTGCTGGGCAAGGGGGCCTCTGTAGCAATTTCACTGAGACAAAGTGCCTTTACTAGCTGTGAAAGAAAGCCTTTGTTGCTGTACATTATTCCCAAGGTTTAGAAGGGGAAGGAGGAGGAGAAACGTGAAAGCTGTCTCAGGTATATAACCCCTGAACCCCAATAGTCAGAGTACTTGGATTGGCCAGGTGCCCACTTGCAGCCTTGGTGCAAGTGTGTAGAACAAACTTACTATGAAACTTTCTAACAATGTATGTCCTCCATACAGGGTGCATTCAGACTAGTAGGGTGCCTGTTTGCAGCTGCGTGCTCATATGCATTTCATAAACAGCGTTCCTATCTCATTTCCACTGTAGGTGTTGCCCCTCACTCAAATCCTCTTCAGAGCAAGGCAAGAACCCAGGAACAAGCTTGTGGGGAGGCAGGACTGACTCAGGTCTCCCCCAAAAACAGGAGGCCAGAGAAAGAGCTTCCCAGACAAGAAAAAGCTAAAGAGTTCATCACTACCACTCCAGTGTTATATGAAACATTAAAGGGTGTCCTTGAAGAAGAATGAGGAGGAAGTGGCGGAGGGAAAATATGAACAATAAAATAGCAATAAATACATCTATCAACCATTGAGTCTAAAAAACAAAATAAACAAGCAGAAAAGAAACAGAATCATAGATAACAGAATGTTTTGATGGTTGCCAGATGGGAAGGGGGTTCGGGGGATGGATGCAAAAGGTAAAGGGATTAAGAAGTACATGTTTGTAGTCACAGAACAGTCCCAGGGATGTAAAGTAAGCACAGGGGGTAGAGTAACCGAAGAACACACGAATGACCCGTGGACACAGGCAATGGTGTGGGGATTTCCTGAGTGAGTAGGAGGGGGCTGGGTAGAGGGGTGCAAAGAGGGGAAAACTGGGACAACTGAAATAGTAGAGACAATAAAATATAAACAATTAAAATTTAAATTAAATTTTAAAAAGTAATAGGATAAGCGGTAGAATTGAACATATCCTTGAAAAGTTTTTCAACATGGACCTGTTAAACTTTCAAAAATAAAAATAGTAAGCTAATCTTAGGTACATTACAGAGTAATTTATGTTGGAATTGCTGTCCCACAGAAAAGAATCATAAAACTGGTCTATACACATAAAGCACCTGTTTTTAAGCCTGACTCTGGGAGAAGGGAGACATACATGGTGAGCCGACAATCACAGTGGTTTTCAGCCTGAAAGCATTTTACCACTTCAGCGCAAGAGAGCAGAGACCAAGCAAAGAGGCTGCTTTGCTGAGTGAGAAGGCAGAGAATATTACTGGTGCTGGAATTTAGGATAAAAAGTACCGAGAAGAAGCTTTGTGGAAATACGTTGTGGGGGAATGAGCTGGAAGAAGAAGTCTATGTGAAGATTTACCACAGGTCCTTAGGCGAGGGCTAGGTGCTACGTAGGCAGGACAAGACTCTGAAAAACGTAGCAGAGACTGCCTTCTGTAGGGCTGAGCTGCATGACGGCACTGAAGTTCATGCAACAATGACAGACATTGGAGTTTCAGCCCAGCCAGAAAGAGACCTAATTGAGTATCTCAGAGATTCAGCTAAAATATTAAAGACTAGGAGTGCAGATAATGCCCTAGGGTAGGGGCATGCACTCAGAATTGAAAACTATTTTTAAAAATAATTGTCTTAGGAGAGAATGAAATTAAGACTGACAGAAAAAAAAATTGTCCATCAATACTTGAACTTCCTGCCAGAATTAAACTTAACACCCTTTAAAAGGAAGACAACAATGTCCAGACTCAGTCAATAATCTGTAATATGTAAAATGTGCAACATATAGTTAAAAAACTAGATATTAAAAAGAAACAGAAAAATGACCTATTCTTAAGAGGAAAGCAGTTAATATAAACACATCCAAAGTAGCCAAATGTAAATCAGTTTTGACAAAGACACCAAAGTAATTCAATGATAAAAATGCTTGTTTAACAAATTGCTGGAACAATTAAACATCCATATTAAAACCTGAATTTATTCCGTACTTCTGATCATGTATAAAAATTAATCTGAGATAGGTCAGATCCAAAGGTAAAAACTAAAATACAAAACTTCTATAAGAAAACTATAAAGCATAGAAAATCATCTCAATCTAGAAGTGGGAAAATACTACAAAGAACACAAAGAAAAATATTTAAAAATGATAAATTTCATCACAATTTAAAACTTCTGCTCATCTACAGATAACATTAATAAAATCAATAAGCTAAGGAGTGCTGGGAGAAAATATTTATACAACATATGTCTGACAAAGAATTTCATTCAGAATACATAAAAATGTATACAAATCAATAAAAAGCAATAATCAAATTTTTAAAAAATGGTAAAACACTTGAATGGACACAAAAGAATATAGAGAAATCATCAATAAGTGCATGCAAAGAAGCACAATATCATTCTTCATCAGGAAAATGCAAAGTAAAACCATAATAAAATAACACAATGAAATACAAACACCCTGTAGAATCAAGCGATTGGAACCCTCATACATTGCACATGGGGCTGTAAAATGTTACGACTATTCTGGAAAAGAGTTTTTTTCAGTTTCTTACCAAGTTAAAAACACACCTACTCTATTATACAGAAATTACACTCTTACACACATTTACCCAAGAGAACTGAAAACATATCAACAAAGAGATCTGTACAAGAATTTCCATAGGAACTTTATAATCATAATACCTCCAAACCACAAGCAATGAAAATATCAGACAACAGGAGAATGTACAAACAAATTGTGATATATTCTATATTCATACAATAGACTACACTTCAGAAAAAAAGATTAATGATATAAATAACAGAGTGGAATATTATGTGAATGTTCAGCAAAGAAAACAAGAGGCAAAAAAGAATGTACTGTTTGATCCCATTAAATATAAAGATGTATAACAGTCAAAATTAACCTATGGTGACAAATTAGAACTATAGTTGTCGTTATGAGGAAACTTACAGGGAGTTGGGATGGGCAAACTTTGGGGGAATTAGTCAACCAAACAATTCATCATTTTCATCATTCCTTAATACACTTTGAATGGGTGTCTATACCTGTTAGAAGTCAACAAGTTAGGCAAGTTTGTTCACTCATCTTCACTCGGCTGTTATTTCATAGTTAAAAGACATATGATATTAAGTAATGATGTAAGTGTGACATGTGCAGAGGTCTACTGGAGAAATGGAAGTAATATGATTTTAAAGGTGGAAAAAAGTGCAGTGGAATTATTTCACCATGCCTTTGAAGGAGCTCAGAACACGCAGCTTCAATATAACATAATGGTACTCTAAAAACAGGTATTCTGATCTGCCTTATTTTTCTTGAAAGCAGGAGATGAAATTCCTATGTGAAAGATGCCCTCCCTATACTAGGAGGAAAGAGATACTCTTTATCACAAGGACAGAAATAGAGGCTAAGAGAAACGAGTACAAATTGTTAAACCACCCCTTATTTTTTAGTCACGTTTCCATTTAATTAACTCCTTGACGCAAGCACCTTTGCTGTGTCTCATTCTCACAATTTACTATTCTTGTCCAATTTACTATATCAGTGTTCAAGTCTAGTTGCTTCTTGGGATCTTTTTCTTTGAGAACTCCCATATACATATGAAAGAAAAACAATGAAAACTTGTATTTCTTTTTGTTTGTCTTGTGTCAATTTAATTCTTAGTCCCAGTCTAAGAACTTAAGAAGGTAGAAGAGAGATTTTCCCTCCTCTATACCTTATTGTGTGTGTGTGTCTATACATATATATATGAAGTCTGTCTGGAAAAAGTCCAACCATTGTTAATATAACGAGAACAGTTTTTGCAACATCAGTGTAACCTTGCAGTCAAGAGAGTGGACTGTAATGTGCCAGTGTGAACTCTGATGACTTCACCATATTAGTCAGTTGGGGAGGTAGATGCCGTTGAGTGAGCATGTATACTGTGTGGCCAACACATTCAAAATGCCTGAGCAGGTAGAGCAACAAATCTGCATCAAATTTTGTGTTAAGCTTGAATATTCCTCCACAGAAACTAAGAAGTCTGCAGCTATGGGTAACTGTGATTGTTACCTTCATCACGACAACGCGCCTGCTCATGCATCATGTCCCATGCAGAGTATGTTGGCAAAACCTCAAATCACCCAGATGATGCAGTCCCCCAACCCCACAGCCCAGATTTGGGGCCCTGTGACTCCTCACTTTTCCCAAAACTAAAATCACCTTTGAAAGGGAAGAGATTCAGGAAAATATAACAGGGCAGCTGATGCACATTGGGATAACTGTGTGAGGTCCCAAGGTGCCTACTTTAAAGGGGACTGAGGCATTATTGTCCTATGCACAATGTTTCTTATATCTTGTATTTTCTTTAGTAAATGTCTCTTTTTTTCATAGTACCTGGCTGGATACTTTCTGGACATACCTTATAGACACCTACATATGCACTCATACATATATACATGTACTATGACTTGTAAATACCATTAGCCATCTATATAAAACAACTCCTTGTCATATTTGGAACAAAAACTCAAAATATTATTATTTTTAATTTTTATATTATTCTAAACTTACCAGAAAGACAATTGTTGCTGACATCTAATTTTTCCAGAGAAACAAAATGATAAAGTGGTGTGATTTTTGTCAGACTAAAAATAAAAAAATAGAATTCATGAAAATTTTAAATTGGAATGTCCTTAACATTATTGAAGTATCTATATAATTATATATTATATCACACAATTACATAACTATATGCAATTATATATAATTATATATATAATCGTATTTGTACACTAAAATACAGTCATAGTAC
>VMDR010033602.1:0-11305 GCA_007922815.1 Macrotus californicus
ATTTTGATACTTCTAAAGATTCTATTTTTTTGAAAAATGCACTGGCCGAATAATTTGAGTTCAGGCTTGATTATCAACATAAATCAAACCTATACAGTTCTGGCGCCCAATCAAGAGAAGCTTCGACTAAGTGACAATAAATGAGCTGCACAGCAGCACTGGCATCTGAAAGCCACAGTTACACCTCCATCTCACTGTCAAGTACTATTCAAGCTTCATTTAAAACCCTTGTAACAAGGTTTAAACATGATTACTATCTGAGTGAACAAGAATCAAAATGTTACACTTAAGGGTGCAGTTATAAGCCCTTTCAGTTCTTGAGTTCCAGGGTTTTCAAAGTGATTACTAACTAGGAGTAAGAAAAAATGTCCCTTAAAAATAAGGTGTATTTAATTTCTAGTTCAATATTTTCTGTTAAAAAAAAATCACTGCATTAAAATAATTAAGTGGAAATCAGTAAGAGGGGGAAAAAAATCACTAAAATTGTGAAACAACAAAAAGCCTTATGGGACACTTGAAACCTACATAATCTTACCAACCAAAGTCATCCCAATAAATTTAAATTTTAAAAAAGTCTTATCTTGGGGAGGGGGGAAAGTCTTGAAAACAAAACCAAAAAAATCCCATATTGTAACTTTGAACTTTTTCTTAACCTTGACTTCCCCAATTTGCATTTACTTGAAAGTAATAAAAGAGTTTAAAAGATTGGGATTATTTTGCAATGTAACTGTAGGGGGGAAAAAAATCTAAATTTGGGAAGCTGAAGCATGAGCAATTATATCAAAACTATTACTTATAAAAGTTTACTGGATCTCAGAATTCTCTTGAAAATCTAACTTCAAAACTACCAGTTGGGTAATGACAGGAAGTTTCAATGTTTCCAAGATTTTTAATGCTGTAGCAAATACAAACTTTCACTTTACCTTTTGGAGGCTGCAGAAGCCTGGAATTTTCAAATAAATGCTTCTTTTTGATAGGTAAGATGACTGTGTCTTTCAGATCCGTAATGACATCATCTAAGCCTGCTATATCACTCCAAGTAACCTGGTAAAAGGTCGACATGAATTTTACAGGTGATGTACACTCACTAAAGTAAAAAAGAATCCCCTAAAATGGCAAAATTTAATCTAATTAGACGTAAATAATAAAAGATTGAAGTTATATTAACATGAGTAAAGACTTTTCATAGCAATAACAAAATCAAACTACCATGACACTGAAAAAACAATTCAATAGTCAACTACCTAGTATTTTAAAAAAAGCACTAGGTCTGGCATTCAAACTCTGCAGGGACTTGGTAAGCTGAGTTCACTCCATCCAAGAGGAGGAAGTACAGTTCACGGCCAAGAAGACAGAGAACCGGCTCAGTTAATCCAGCACTGGTGACCGGGAAGAGATCACCAGGAGTGTGCCTAATTCATAAATGAGGCTGTCAGACATAATAGGAATGGATTTTAGATAAAAAGTCTATACCTGTCAAACTGGATTTCTGGATCAAAAGTAAACTTATCTTTATAAATAATAAATAGGGGATAAATACTTTCAAAATAGACCCAGCTTATATATTTTAAAGCCTTCTTATTCAACCTTAAAAAAAAATTTTCTGGAAAAATAACTGAAAAGACTTTAAAGAAAAAAATCAACCTAACTCTAATATGGCTAAGCAATGGGGCCGAACGTGGAGCCAGGCAGAAGCAGTATTTACAACAGATTTACTTTCTTTACAACTTTAAAAAAAAAAGTGAAAAACTGCAGCCAAATCCAAAAAAGTCATCATTTTCATTGTAGCTCTTACAAAAAACTGGATCTGTCAATACACTTTACTCAAAAGTGAACACAGGTAAGGCCTCAAAAAGGTACCACTATGAATTTATAAATCAAATTAAAATGGAGGATAAATTCTGGGGGTATTTGTCTTTGTGTATACAGATAATAATAGGCATTGCAGATTTTTATTTTCTGGGTTAGGGAATAGGATATTGCATTTCATTTATACTTCTTGTTACAAAATTTATTTATTCCTTTTCTCACAAAATATTCAAATAGGATTTTAGAGTTTATAAATTATACTAGTCTGATCCTCAGAATAACCCTTTTTAAGAAGACAGAGCAGATATTACACATGTATAATCCAGAAGAATTCTCTGCATTATACATGAGGGAGCTGAGACTCAAAGAGGAAATAATTTGCCAAGGCCATGAATGGAAAACCAGGATTCAGACTCTTGTGTTGCCTACCATACCTCATTATGAAAATCTAGATTTAAACTCCAAATCAAATATCCATATGACTTAAAGCAATACATTTTATTATGTCACAAAGGTAAATATAAAAAAGCACAAGTTTAACTAAACAAACGTGCACAGAATGAAGTAAACATAGCAGGACTGAGACTGTCATCCTCAGAAAGCCCTGCTTACAAGGCAGGCCCCTGGCTGGAGTGTGGGAACTTGGGTTCTGGAAGGGCTCCCATCTTCCCTGAGAGACCAGCTCACCGTGTGTGCCTCAACTGTGCAAACTACATGGTTTGCGGCGAATACTTGTTTCCCTTCAGAATTTTGGTAGATGTTAGAAAAACAAAGTCTACACGACCAATACCAACTGAAACCCTGGGTATGAAGTCTCTAATGAGCTTCCCTGCTGGAGAACATTTCACATGTGTTCTTAAAACTTGCTGCTGGAGGAATCAAGTGCATCCCGTGTGACTTCATTGGAAGAAGATTCTTGGAAGCTTGTGCCTGATTTCCTTCAGGCTTTATCACTTTATCCCATGACCCTCTTTCCTTGTCGATTTTGTCTGGTATCCTTTTGCTGTAATAAATCATATCTGGGGTGGGGGAAGTGGAGGTGGAATAGGGCATATGGAGATTAAATGGCAATGGGAAAAAATAAACTATTAAAAATCAATCAATCAATCAATCATATCCATGAGTATCACTATGCTGAGTCCTGTGATTCCTAGAGAATAATCAAAGCTGGTTGTGGCTTGTGAGATCATTGACACAAAACTCTAGAAAAAAACTTTAAGTAAGATTAAAGATACATACATGCATGTTAAGAGGGTCTACGAGATGAGCTGCAATACTCATTTCATATTCTGAAAGCTTCACATTTTTCACACCAATTTGCTTCATTAATTTCTCCGCCTAGAAAGAAAAAACAAGCAACCTTCTTTAATTGGATATTTAGATACTGACATTTCAAAGCAGGTATCTGTGAAACCTGAAAAGCAATAAACAGACATACAAGAATTTTCCAAGAATATCCTAGGCCCTTTGATCTCCTCCTTTCCCATCCTAAATCCTTAGGTAAAGAAAAATTTGAGGATCTACTCCACAGAACGAGGGCAATTTAAACCAGCTCCTGGGAAATGAGAAAATAGGAACATGATTGAAGAGATATATACAGGGCTTCACATTACTCCAATGAGCTTCTAAAGTCCAAACTGATTTCTCTTTCCCAGTAAGAGGACCATACAGGTATAGATTAAACCCCAAGATGTAAGACTGAGTGAGCGATTAAGGATATCGAGAAATGGAGAGGTAGGTGTTCCTACCTACTTTCAAATTCTTCTGAGCTGCTGTCACTTTCAATTAAAGTCAATTCCTGGGGCTAGGCAATCAGATATAAGATATAAAAGTGATTCTGAATCAGAAGTATACTTACATATATTTTTAGAGCTGGGCAAAGCTAATCTGAAACCTATGAGTTCTAACAATGCAACAAAGCTTTCAATTAAAATAAGAATCATGATACTAATGATAAACATTTACTGAGGGTGTCAAACATTATATCAAAATACTAAAAATAGATTAACTCAATGAATTCTCAGAATGAGCCTATGAGATAGGCACATATTTCCCCATCATGGACAAAAAAACCGAAGTTTAGCCCAGATTAAGTAAATGCCTTAGTTTAAAAGGGAGCCAATGAAAGAGGCAACAGGCAAACTCAGGCAGTCCAACACTGGAGCCTGTACTCTAACCACCACACGTGCTACCCTGGTTTCCCCAGTTATATGAAGGAAGTCTGTGACCACAAGAGAGTCTTTAGTGATCTATAAATGGCATTCGAATTTCAAGTAAGTGAATATATTTAGAAATGAAAGTGCTCTGCTAAATCATGTATTTACCTAAATTTTTGTTACCTTTTCCTAAAATACTTGTAATTATGTAAGATCTCACTGTTTGTCAGAGGAATGTATTGTTGCTCCAAAAGGAAATTCAAATCACACAGCATTATAGTTACAGACTGGTTAGAAGACTAGGATAAATGTGTGGACCACATCCTAGTAATAATAACATTTCTTTAAAGTGCCATGACCCACATCACTATTCCTATTTAGCCATGTCCCTGTAAAATTACTCAATGGATAAAGTTGCCTCACCCAGGTCCTTTTATCTCTTTCTTATAAATATCTTCTCTTCCACTGCCTTTAAATCTTTTATGTGTCAGCTATGAAAGGTGTCCTATTTTAGTATCTGTAATAACATTCTTCTTTTTCATTATGATTCTATAAATGTGAAGCCATCCCACATGTGTTCTTTTTTAGGCTCTCAAATGGGTGTGATCTTGCACCCAAGGGGACATTTGGCAAAGTCTAGAAATACTTTTGGTTGTTACAACTTGGGTGAGGGGAAGAGTGCTACTGGTATCTAGTCAACAGAGACAGGGGTGCTGCTAAACATTCTGGAAGGCACAGGACAGCCTGTCCCCAACCCTCCCTACCAAATTATCTGGCCCCAAATATCATTAGTGCCAAGTTGAGAAAATGCCTCTTTCCCCATTAGGTAGCTGCCCTCCAAAGTTGACTCCAGGCCAAAATTACCTCTTGCTTTAAATAATAACAGCTCTTATTTATATCTGGAGTTTCCTTAAAAAAAAAAATCAACTATGTTTTATACCATACAGAAATAGAAACTGTCCTAGTCAAGTTTACTCAGTACCTTTTTCCCACAACAGCAGTCCCATTTAACAATGTCTTCAGGTTGCATTAATAACATTGAGAAAAGAAAGTAACGTTTATTGAGCATCTACCACATGCCTGGTACTCGGCTGGGTATTTTATAATTAACCCTTTAAACCATGCTGAGAATAGCTATTATTATTATTCTCATTTCTCAGATGAGGAGCTCAAGGGTCAAAGAAATTAGAACTCCAAGACTCCACAGCTAGACACTGGCATTACTAGAGCTCACACCCTAATAATATTCCTCATTTGGAAGAGCAGAACATGGTTTAAAAAATAAGTGAGAAGCACTCCAAAACACCATACTACTACCAAACTCTTTTCCAAGAATAAGTTATCCAATTGTCTAGCTTCAACACATTTAACTGAGCGTCTATTTCTAAAATGTTTTAACTAAAAAAAAAAAAAAAATTATGATTGGATTATTCTAAAAATGGCTTATGTTCATGTGTTGGTTTATCACCTACAGCTTAATGACAATTACATTATCTAGTCACTAACATTTGCTTAGTTTTTAAGTAGGTCTCTCCCAGTAGTTATCTTATGGAGGAAAAATGAACTGGCTTGTGAGGGGAGTCAGAGGTAGGAGGGAAGCTTACATTTTACTGTATACACATCTTTTAACTGTTTCATAGTATTTTTTATCCTTTCATGTTATTTCATTTTTTCTCCACAGGAACTATGATTTAAAAAATTAAGAAGTGGGAGGAAATAGTAAACCAGTATTTTTGCCTAAGCTGGGGAAAGAGGAAGTGGAAAAAATGCACAAAATAAAACACTCATTTCATTCAGGTTCTAAAAGATTACTAAAATTAGTTGTTCTTTCCGAAGAATAATTTTAGAAAGTTAGAGACAGCATTAATGGATGAAGAATAAAGGGAGAGAGACGAACTAGTTAAATGTAGGTTGAAAACCTTTTTACTGAGGTCACAGCTACAGTACTCCAATGTAAGTGCAGACAGAGGAAATCATTGATACAAAGCTTTTAAAAATGTGTTTAAATAGAAAAATCGAAGAATTTGAGGAATTATATATTTGGTATAGCTCCTATCAGAAATATACATTAAAATTCCAGAAAATACACTTTTTTAGACACGTAAAGACCATTACCTCAGGGTTAGGGCACTTACTGGTGTATCGCTTCCGATTTTACCATACGTATTCCAAAAGTTAGTGGGTAAGATGCCCAAATCGTCATCTTCACACAAACTTGCCCTATCTACCAGTTTCTAAACCTCTATAAAGATATTATAAGTTAAAAGATATTTAATCTTTGGCATTTTAATTATGATGTGTCTTGGAGTGGGCCTCTTTGTATCCACCTTGTTTAAAGATAAAGAGACTCCTAAAGCAGCAAAAGAAAAGCAGTTACCTACAGTGGAGTTCCCATAAGACCGTCTGCTGATTTCTCAAAGAAACTTTGCAGGCTAGAAGGCATTGACAAGAAATATTCAAAGTCATGAAAAGCAGAGACCTACAGCCAAGATTGCTCTACCCAGCAAAGTTATCATTTACAATTGAAGGGCAGATAAAGGGCTTCCCAGACAAGAAAAAAAACTAAAGGAGTTTATCATCACCAAACCATTATTATATGAAATGTTACAGGGATTTATTTTAAAAAAGATCAAAACTATGAGCAATAAACTGGCAATAAATTCGTATCAACAATTGAACCTAAAAAACAAACTAATCAAACAAGAACAGAGAGAATCATGGATACAGAGAGTGTTTTGATGGTTACCAGATGGCAAGAGGGTGTGGGGGAATGGGTGAAGAGGTGAGGGGATTAAGAAGTACAAATAGGTAGTTACAGAATAGCCATGGGGATGTAAAGTACTGTATAGGAAATGGAGTAGCCAAAGAACTTACACGCATGACCATGAACATGAACAATGGTGGGAGGATTGCCTGAGTGAGTGGGGGCTGCTGGGTGAAGGGGGGCAAAGAGGGGAAAAACTGGGTCAACTGTAAATGAATAGATAAAATGCAATAAAAAAAGATATTACGAGTATTTGAGGACTCCAGACAAATCTGAGTTTCATTTGTAAGATGTCTTTTTTCTTTTCCTATATTTTTACAGTCCTTCCAGCTTTCATTAGTATTATTCTTTTGTCAGATCTATTTCCAAATCACCCACTGACTCAAAAATTTTAATGGTTTACCACTGCCTATACAGAAGACTTCAAATGGTCAACTGCATATTTCAATAATTAGCCAGAGAAATAAGGCAGGAAAAAAGGGTAACAGAGAAGCCAGCTCCTAGGCAAAGAGAAAGAATGCCTCCTTCTCAGTTGATGAACTTCATGTTGTAGCACTTATCAGCCTGTGTCCTCAGCAGAACATTAAAGAGACTGAGTAAGAAAAAAGGAGAGCTCTGATCTCTGACTTTGTACTCCATGTCCTTTCTCATTTAGTCCCTAACCTCTCCCTCCAGGTTCTATTAGTTAGTTGTATAAATACTCTATTCCAACCCAACTG
The DNA here is from genome assembly GCA_007922815.1 of Macrotus californicus. NCBI lineage: Eukaryota > Metazoa > Chordata > Mammalia > Chiroptera > Phyllostomidae > Macrotus > Macrotus californicus. Next base: position 7,449 of record VMDR010033602.1, read on the forward strand.
GTCTATTCACTATTCCTTTAACAAGTCTTGTTATTCCTACCTCCATCATGACTGTTCATGACTTTTTTCTACTAAAAATTATCCTTGCCTATTCTGGAGGCCAAGATCTTTCATGCAATCATCTTCAACTGCCTCAATCATCAACGAATGCTTTCTCTAAATGCCACAGTTTCTGTCTTCAGTACTCCTTAGACAATTAGAATAATTTATTTATGATTATAATTTATACTATTGTCATGAACAAGTCTCTTCTCCCTACCACAAGCACTATGAAGACAGATGTGGTATCTAACATTTCACATATCTCATATTTTGAACAACACTATAGACATAGTTTTCAATAAAGACTTAATGTAATGTATTCATGTATCACTTACGTATCTATATTTGGCTTTCTACATGTCTTTCACATGTGTATTCCAGGGCTCTTAGAAACCAAGCCAAGAAAATAAATGACAAAATTCTGTTTAAAGCCCCAGCTGGTATGGCTAGGTTGGGTGTCATCCTGCAAACTGAAAGTTCATTTGCTGGTTCAGTCCCGGTCAGGGCCCATGCCTGGGGTGCAGGTTAGGTCCCCAAGTTTGTGTGTAGGGCAAGCAGCCAACTGATGTTTCTCTCTCCCAACAATGTTTCTGTCCCTCTCTTTCTCCCTCCCTTCCCCTCTCTCTAAAATAAAAAATAAAAATAAAAGTAATTTTTTTAATTCTGTTTAAAGTCACATTCTACTCTTAAAATTTTTAAAAATGATATGACCTATCAGCCCTGGCTGTATAGCTGAGTTGGTTACAGCATCACCCTAGTATGCCAAGGCTGTAGGTTTGATCCCGGTCAGGGCACATACAAGAATCAACCAATAAATGCATAAACAAATGGAACAACAAATTGATGTTTTTCTCTCCCTTCCAATCTCGCTCTAAAATCAATAAATAAAAATATATTTAACATCAATAATTTGACTTCAGACTTAAATTGACCTTCACAATTCAGGTGGGAGTGGGGGGAAGCTGCAGTTATGCTGCATGTGGATATACTCAAAATCCTTTTTAAAAAATCTACACTGGTCAGACTCCTAGAGAATTATGAATTGACTAATATGATGATATAACCAGACCCCAAGTTTACTATTTCATAATCGAATTCAGGGAATAAACTCACCACTGTCCAAATTGCTTTTCAGACATATATATAGTAAGCAGTATTTATGAAACTATAGTTTTCACTGATTTAAGAGCTATGCATAGCATGGTAAAGCCCTCATTTCTTTACATCCCAATTTCTCACACCAGCCTACAGCTTTTTCAAAAAAAAGATTTTATTTATTTATTTTTGGAGAGGGGGGAAGGGAGGGAGAAAGGGGGGAGAGAAACATCAAGGTGTGGTTGCCCCTCGCACAGCCCCTACTGGGAACCTGGCCTGCAACCCAGGCACGTGCCCTGACTCGGAATCCAACTGGCGACCCTCTGGTTTGCGGGCCAGCACTCAATCCACTGAGACACAGCAGCCAGGACAGCCTACAGCTTTTGAGAGAACAAGATTTATTCATCTTTTATTCTGGCACCAAGTATTTGCTAGGAGTTCAATAAAGGTTTATTGAACACAACAGTCACAAGTCACAGAAATCTAAAAATCCAGGAATAAAATATCTTGCCTTCAAATAGCAAGAGAAATTTGAAAGCCTCCTTGAAGGCTTTGGTTTTTTAAAGAAAAATAGAAACCAAAACAAACGGATCATCCTAATGAGGAAAACATCACAAGAGGCAGTAGCTGAAAAATAAAATTACAACTTGTGTCAACAGTAACATTTTTTAGCAATTCCTTAACTGGGTATTAGTACAGTTTCTAAGTCTAAGACTGACAGCTCGTATTACGCACATTTCAAATGTCATACAAAGCAAAATGTATACTTACTAAAGATAAATTTTGTTTAAGTTGTTCAAAAATTTTACCAAGATTCCTTCAGATAACAAATAGCTGACAAAAATAATCTAATGAAAGTGTTCACAACCAAATACTGTATTTTCATTCTTCATAATTTTCTAAGTTGCTGATTATCAAAAAGGACTTGAGAAATGAAATTAAATGTCATAACATTTTAATGTGAATCTTACAGAACTTCTCATTAACTTATAATTCTACCAGATCCTTAGTTTCATGGAAAAATACTTGCTAGCTACAAGAAAAATGATCCTCAAATACTTTAACCATACCTGTTTCTGCGCTTCTACTTTCTGCTTTCTGGTTGGATCAATTGCATCTACCATCCATTTGATTGTAAAGTATGTTACAGCACCAAATATCGTCAAACGGAAAATTAACCCAACAACTTCATTCCGACTCAAGGGACGAGAAAAGGCTTCAGCGTGTACCATCTTGACAGTATCCTTAAAAAACAAACAGAAATGTCACTAGGTAATATCTAGTCATTAAAATTGGGAGGCTGATAAGTACCTTACATTAAGCAACAAAAACTACTAGTCAAATTCACTATCACCTACCTTAAAAGAGTACTTTATTTTGAGGACAAATGGATTTTTACATGTTAGGTAAACAAGCACATTTTAAGCTCCTCTTAGAAACTGAAGGGACAATTTAAAAACTGGACTTATTAGTTTTAAATGATCTTTCCTAAAAGCTCATATAATTTAAGAAGAGAATAATTCTATTTGAAAACGGCAATAAACATCCTAAGGTATTTACTCTTCAAACAGCTTTAAAATAAACTATTTTAGAGTCCAGAAAAATATTGACTATATAACACTAACCAAACTGAAGAAAGGCAGCCCAACAATGAAATACTTTACTAATGTAAAGGTAAAAATGTTTTATTCAATGTAATGTAAACCTGATAATTTTTGAATGAAATTCAAATTGTGAACTTTCTCCTCATACTTCCTTTTAAAGGTTTCAAAGCCTGCTTAAATTTAAACATCCATTTCCTTAATAAGTGACATCAATTTTTTTGAGCCATACTTCTTTCTAAAAACCCAGCTATATCTGTACAGAATCTTCACACATTTTTGAACCACAAAAACACAGCACACACCCAACACAGAAAGGACAAAGAGGCAATGTGCCTCCTTTTTACATGTATCTCTGAGCAGCTACATCAGTCACAGCTAGGCTTACGGAAGGCAAGCACAACCCTATCAAAGGCAATGAATAACCAGAATAATAAGCTTGCTGGGGACAATGTAACCACCATATTTTGGGAGATGAGATCTCAGCTTCAAATAATGCTTTATACTCTCACAGCACAGGCAAGTGCTGTGTTATGTGATAAGGAAAAAAATCAAAGAGTATATAGTTTGCAGTCATGTGAATGGGAATAAATCAGAATTTGTACAGGTGGCTCAGCAACAGGTAAAAACTAGGTACTGCACAGATTACTATGGTTTTTCTAGCTCTGAATTTATTATTTCCCTTCTCACTACCACTATTCAATTAAAGATCCGCTTCATGTGCCTCCCTCTAAAACAGCACCAACAATTTTGAAATTCCTTTTACACACGTCCCCTCCATTCAAGAATATAAACTCCCCCACCAAAAAAGACCCCAAATCTTTCCTTTTATTTACAAGAAACCCAATCATTCAAGACTATTCTAATCCAGCCCCAAAGAGTAACTTAAGCATTTTAGTTCTCATCACTTCTCAATAGGAATTCTCAATAGCTGGTGTCACTAGGACCTGAAAATGCCCCGTGTTATTTTCCCTCTAGCCTATTTGCCTGGTACCCTGGATGGGCCATTTCTCCCCATTTACCTAGGGAGTAGTCAAATTCCACCCAAACTTCAAAACTTAACATGCTCCATGAAGGCTTTCAGATCATATTAATCTTCTATATTATTCATTTGGTCTT
>VMDR010033603.1:0-11326 GCA_007922815.1 Macrotus californicus
TTTTTCTGGAGTTTTAATCTGTGCTTTCATTTGGGCCATGTTTCTTTGTCTCTTCATTTTGGCAGCCTCCCTGTGTTTGTTTCTATGTATTAGGTACAGCTGCTTTGACTCCATGTCTTGGTAGTATGGTCTAATGTAGTAGGTGTCCTGTAGGGTCCAATGGAACAGCCTTCCCTATCACCCAAGTTAGGTATTTGAGGTACACCCTTCATGTGGGCTGAGTATACCCTTCTCTTGTAGTTGAGCCTTGGTTGCTATTGGTAGATCAATGGGAGGGATTTACCCAGGCTAGTCGGCTGCAAGGACTGGCTGTGATTATTGACCACCAACCTCTGCACTACCTTTGCACTGCTTGGTAGATCAGCTGTGCAGGGGCAAGGTGGTGGTGCTCTGTAGGTGTCCACTGGGTACACTGGGGCTGGGGTTTTCTGGGTAGTGCAGTCCAAATTCTGCCCCTATTTGTGTTTTGCTTAGGGCACCCAGCCAGAGCTGTAAAGCAGTTTGAGATGGCTGCTACTTGTGCTAGGCTTAGAGATTCCCAGGCAAAGTCAAGCTATCAATCTAATCTGGCTGCTGCTAGTGCTCACTGAACCTAGCTGTTGCTTGTTTGATAGGATTTAAGAGCCAAGACTAGCCATTCTTATGGAAAAGCAGTTTGGGTGGGCCTATAATTGGGTAGGACAGAGCCTCTGGGGATCTCCAAGGCAGGTCAAAGAGTGTTAGTCAGATTGATGGAGTTTCAGATATGGCATCCACTTGTTGGCTCTGTGTGGGAGTGGTTTAGCAAAGGGACAATGGTCTCTGCTCACCTCGATGCCAGACACTTCAGTTCCTCCCTGCATACCACTGTTGCTTTTCAAACTGCTACGTTGGTGCTGGAGCTCAGAGGGAGTAAGTCTGAGGAGGCGAGTCCATGTGTAGGTTGTTTAAGAGGAAGTGCTTGGGGCTGTAGCAGTTTCTTCCACTGACTCAATCCACACTGCTTTTTGCAGCCAGAAGTTATGGGGACTTATTTCCTCGCACTGGAATCCTGGCAGGGGGTTCTGGTGTGGGTCTGGGACTCCTCGCTCTGGAAATACCCCTCTGGAATTTTTATCCATCTGGGTACTGGACCAGCCCTTTCTATGTCTGTGCCCCTCCTACCAGTCTGAATGGATGTGGTTTCTTTAATTCCATAGTTATCAGACTTCCATTCAACTCTATTTTGTGGTTGCCAGTCTTCCATTCAGTTTAATTTCTGATGTTCCTGAGTGATGGTGGTTCTATATTTTAGTTGTAATTTTCATGTGGTTTTCCGAAGAGGTGAGCAATGTCTGCCCATGCCGCCATTTTGATTGGGAGCCTCCATATTCGTTTTGGAATAAAAATTTTATAATCTTTATAAAGACTTTTCTCACTCTTCTATACTCATGAGCAACTCTTGAACAGGTACTATAACTATTATATTGACAGGGTTCAACATCGTGGTGTGGAAGGGAAACAACTTAATTTTATCTTCCATTCCCCTTTAGTTTCATTCCGTCTATTCATTCTTTCATTGTTTCTGGATGGTGTATACATCCTATAAATATCATGTCACACATACACAAACATATATCCTCTAAAAAACAGTAACTATTCTATAACTGTTTCTATCTCTTTAGATTGAGTCGCACTGCAGTACTTAAAATATACCGTTTGAAATTGACTTTTTAAAAAATCTTCCCTTCCCCAGCTCTGACCTGATTGGGAAACCAGTAGTGGGGTGGAGACTTCTTTCACTATTGTATCAAGTGCCACATGCTTCCACAGCAGGACCTCTACTCAGCACCACAGGCTGCTCCTTGTTGCTTCTCCAAGGGGGTTCTTTTATCAGATATGGGTTAGACACTAGTCTTTATATCCCACAATTCCCAGGGGAGCTATATTACACTGTCCAGGGGCTCCTCTAAAAACCTTCTTTGTCTTGAATTTCACTTTGCTATCCTTCAGAACTTGCATGTTTATTTTTTTATTTCTCTTTTCATTTAATTAGTTTTTTTTGTTTGATTTCATTATTTGATTTCTTTATTTTCTTCTCCCTTTGATATTGAATTTTAATTTTTCTTCTTTCACTTCACTCAGATCCCAGTGACACATTACTCTTGGTCTTTTACTTTTTATTATTTTTATTCAGATTACATATTACTTATACTACTGTTATTCCAGATCCCACACAGCACCCTTCCTTGGTCTTAATCCATTTTGCCATCTTCCTGAGCTTTATGACTGTAGTCATTGACTTTATGTTCTCACACACCACACCAAGTTCCTCTCCCTTACTCTCACTATTTCTCCTCCATCTAATCTCGTGCAAGTGCTGTCCTTTCTAAAGTCAGCTCACATTCTTTTTCCCTTCTAATAAGAGTCTTATCTCTTTCTCACCTTTTGTAAAAACTGGCTAGTTGGGTGAAATATCACTGTTACAGCTGTACTTCTCCAAAGGATCTTCTATTTTTTCACTACTTGTTAGTACTTTATTTCCCATAGAATACTCTTCTGCTGTCTTACTCCATTTTACCTTTGCCCTACCCCTGATCAGTTGAGTAAGGAATTTTATATCAGTATTTTCTCTCTCCCTTTCTTCTCTCTTTCTTTTTTCCCCCTCTCTCAACCTGGGCTTTATTTATTACTCTTATTAGTTTGTTTTCTCCACCCTCTCAAAATCATTTTTCTTTACTGTAGACATCTTATATTCACTTTTCACTTTTCTACAATACTCTAATTCCCATGCCACCTTTATTAAATTTCATTCAGCTGTTGTTACTATTGAACCTGCTATGGCTTTTTTGCAATTTTGCTCTGGTTGGTCCAGTACCTTCTTAATTTTACTTCCTACCTCAGAGTATACTCTTCCCTCTTCTTACCCCATTGTTCCCTTCGCCCTTTTACTTTTTACTTCATTATAAATATTGCTCTCTCCCTTTCTTTGCCTCAGTTCTACCCCAACTGTTATCAGTTCTCTTCCCTTTTACCCTTTTAGGGGTAACATTTCTTCTTTTTAGTCATCTCATATTCCCTTTGTCATATTGCATAATATCTGCAATCCCTCTTCACATTTATTAATCATAGTTCTAAGGCAGTAGAGACTGCTGATGTGATAGGGGATTCTTTTTGCTGGTGTACGTTTGGTGATCTAGTAATACCGCCTTGTTAACCAAAACCTGTATGGCAGTATAGAAGACAAGGTGGGAGTTGTGAATATCAGTAAACTCACTGGAGGGGAGAACCCACCAACAAAGGAGCCACCAACAGGTAAAGGCCAAACAATAAGACAGCCCACACAAATGGAAGAAAGGGCAACCCTAGAGCATCCAGACAAGGACATCAAACAGACTACACCATGGAGTCCCACGGAACTCCTACCATAGAAGTTCACTTGACAAGGACAGCTGGCAAAGCTGAGCATTGGGAATTACAGAAACAAACAAAAAGAGTCACCTATAATGGGGAGATAAAGAAATAAATCACAATTGAAAGGAATGGAAGATTCCTCAATAAAAGAGCTAAAAGGAATGGAGACAAGCAAACTATCAGATATATAGAATTCACAACAATGGTTATAAGGATTTTCAAGGAACTCACTGTCAATAACAAAGAATAGACTGGGAACTACAACAGTGTAAAAAAGGAAATGGAAACTATAAATGAGGACCGGGAAGAGAATAAGAATTCAATATCTGAAATAAAATATACACCAGAAGGAATTATAAGCAGGCTGGATGAGGCAGAGGACCAAATTATTGAGCTGGAAGACAAGGTAGAAAGAAATACACAGATAAAGCAAATGCACGGAAAAAGACTAAAAAATATGAACATAGCTTAAGGGAACTGCAGAACAACATAAAACACAACAACATTCGAATCATATGAAAACCAGAAGGAGAAGAAAAGAAGCAAGGTATAGACACACTGTTTGAAAAAAATGACAGAAAACTTTTTTAACCTGCAGAGGGGAAAAGCCATGCAATTTCAGGAAACATAGAGGGTCTCAATCAAGATGAACCCAAAGAGGCCTACTCTAAGACACATAATAACTTAAATGCCAAGTTTAAAGACAGAGCAGCAAGGGAGAAACAAGAAGTGAAGGAGCTCCAGTAAGGCCAACAGCTGATTTCTCAACAGAAACATTGCAAGCCACAAGGGAATGGCATGGAATATTCCAAGTTATGAAAAGTTAACACCAGCAACCAAAGATACTGTATCCAGCAAAGGCTCTCAATTAAGATAGAAGGAGAAATAAGGAGTTGCCAAAAACAAAAGAAGGCTGAAAGAATACACCACCATACCAGCACTGTAAGATATACTAAAGGGCCTGCTTTAAGAAGATGAAGAAAAAGAGTGAGAAAGGAACACAGGTACAAAGGATGAAAAATGAGTAAGTACCTAACAATAATAACCTTAAATGTAACTGGACCAATGCTCCAATCAAAAGATATAGGGTAGCTGACTGAAAAATTAAACATGACCCACACATGTGCTGCCTACAAGAGATACACCTCAGAACAAAAGTCCTACACAGGCTGAAAGTGAAGGGTTGGAAAAAATATTCCAAGTAAGTGGACAAGAAAAAAGGCAGAAGTAGCAATACTCATATCAGGCAAAATAGACTTCTAAAAAGGGGCTATAGAAAGAGACACAGAAGGACATTCATAATACTCAAGGGAAGAATCCATTAAGAAGACATAAACATTATAAACATATATGCACCCAACATAGGAGCACCCAAATATATAAGGAAAACCTTGGAGGACTTCAAGAAAGATATAGACAGAGACACACTTGTACGAGGGGATTTTAACACCCCACTGTCAAAAATGGACAGATCTTCCAAATAAAATATCAACAATAATATTGAGACATTGAATAATGCCCTAGATCAAATGGACTTAACTGATATATATAGAACCTTTCATCCCAAAGAAGCAAAATACACATTATTTACAAATACATATGCAACATTTTCAAAGACAGATTGTATGATGGGACATAAAACAAGCCTCAACACATTCAAGAAAATTGAAGTCATATCAAGCATTATCTCAGAACACAAGGGACTGAAACTAGAAACCAACCTCAAGAAAAATCCCAAAACACTCAAATACATGGAAATTGAATAGCATGCTATAAAATAACGAATGGGTTAACAATGAGATCAAAGAGGAAATCAAAAAGTTTCTGGAAACATTTAAAAATGAACACACAACAGTCCAAAACTTATGAGACATAGCAAAGGCAGTCCTGACAGGGAAGTTCATAGCAATACAGTACATCCTAAAAGAGATAGAAATGTTTCAAATAAACAACTTAACCCTACATCTATAAGAACTGGAGGAACAACAAATAAAGCCCAGAGAGAGGAGAAGGTAGGAAATAACCAAGATCAAAGCAGAATTAAGCAACACAGGGACTAAAAGAACAAACCAAGGGATCAAAAAATCCAGGAACTGGTTCTTTGAAAAGATAAATAAAATCGACAGGCTTTTAAGCAGGCTCATCAAGAAAAAAAGAGAGAGGACACAAATAAACACAATCAGTAATGAAAGAGGAGAGATTACAACTGATACCACGGAAATACAAAGGATTGTAAGAAATTACTATGAACAACTATATGCCAAGAAATGTGAAACCCTAGTTGAAATGGACAAATATCTGGAAAAATATAATCTTCCAAAAGTGAATGAAGAAGAATCAGTAAGCTTGAACAGACTGATAACAGCAGCTGAAATCGAAGCAATGATCAAAAAACTTCCATCACACAAAAGCCCTGGACCAGGCGGTTTCACAGGAGAATTTTATAAAACATTTCAGGAGGAGCTAACTGCTATTCCTCACAGATTATTAAAAAAAAATCCAAGAAGACAGAAGACTCCTAAACTCTTTTTATGAAGCCAGGATCATCCTAATCCAAAAACCAGATTAAGACACAACAAAGAAAGAAAACTACAGGCCAATATCTCTGATGAACATAGTTGCTAAAATGCTCAACAAAATATGGGCAAACCACATCCAGCAATACATTACAATGATCATACACCATGATCAAGTGGGATTCATCCCAGGGATGCAAGGATGGCACAATGTCCCCAAATCAGTAAACGTGATACATCACATTAAAAAAAGGAAAGACAAAAGTCACATGATCATATCAATAGATGAGGAAAAAGCATTTGATAAGGTATGGTACATCACTGATTTATGATAAATACACTTGGCAAAGTGGGAATAGAGGGAGCATTCCTCATCATAATAAAGGCCATATACGAGAGACCTACAGCCAACATCATGCTCAGTGGGGAAAAACTAAAAGCTTTTCCAGTAAGATCAGGAAGAAGACAAGGATGTCTACTTTTACCGCTTCTTTTCAACATAGTTTTGGAAGTCCTAGCCACAGCTTTCAGAGAAGAAGAAATGAATGCATTCAAATTAGAAAAGAGGAAGCAAACTGTCATTGTTTGCAGATGACATGATAGTGTACATACAAAACCCAATAGACTCCACCAAAAAACTATTTGACCTGATAAATGAATTTGACAGAACAGTGAGATTCAAAGTCAATACTCAGAAATAGAAAGCATTTTGTATACCAACAATGAAATATCAGAAATGGAAATCAGGGAAAATATTCCATTTGCTATAGCAACCAGAAAAATAAAGTACCTAGGAATAAACCTAACCATGGAGGTAAAAAGACTTGTACTCAGAAAACTATACAACACTGAAGAAAGAAATTAAGGAACACACAAACGGAAGCATACACCATTTCGTAACATCATCAAAATGTCCGTACTACCCAAAGCACTTTATAGATTCAACACAATTCTATTAAAATACCAGTGACATATTTCACAGATATAGGGCAAACATTTCAACAATTTATATGGAACTGCAAACGACCCTAAATAGCTTTAGCAATTTTGAGAAAGAAGAACAAAGTACGTGGGATCACAATACCTGATACAAAAATATATTAGAAGGCCACTGTAATCAAAACAGTCTGGTAGTGGTGTAATCAAAACAGTCTGGTAGTGGCATCAGAACAGACATGTAGATCAATGGAAAAGAATATAGAACCCAGAGATAAATTCAAGGCTCTGTGGTCAGTTAATTCAACAAAGGGAGCAGAAGCATAAAAGGTAATAAAAATTGCCTCTTTAACAAATAATATTGGGAGATCGGGACAGCTATATGCAAAGAATTAAACTCAATCACTAACTCACACCATACACAAAAATAAACTCAAGATGGATAGAAGACTTGAATATAAGTCACGACATCATCAAAGTCCTAGAGAAGAACATAGGCAGGAAAATCTCAGATATTCCATACAGCAATATTATCTCCGATTTGTCCCCTAGTGCAAGGGACATAAAGGAAAGAATAGTCAAATGGGACTTCATCAAAATAAAAAGCTTTTGCTTTGCTAAAAAAAACATTAGCAAAATGAAAAGGGAACCAACCATATGGGAAAATATATTTGCAAATTATATCTCAAACAAGGGTTTGATCTCCAAAGTATGTAAAGAACTCACATGCTTCCACTGCAAGAAGACAGACAACCCAATTAAAAAATGGCCATAGGACCTGAACAGACACTTGTCCAAGGAGGACATACAGAAGCCCCAGAGACATATGAAAGGATGTTCAGCATCACTAGCCATCAGAGACATGCAAATTAAAACCACAGTGGGATACTACTTCACACCAGTCAGAATGGCCATCAAACTAACGAACACCAAGTGCTGCCGAGGTTGTGGAGAAAAAAAAAAATCCTAGTACACTGATGGTCAGAATGCAGACTGGTGCAGCCACTGTGGAAATCTGTATGGAATTTCCTCAGAAAACTAAAAAGGAAACTGCCATTTGATCCAGCAATTCCACTGCTGGGATTATACCTCAAGAATCCTGAAACAGAAATCAGGGAAACAGAAACCAATTCAAAAGAACCTATGTACCCCAATGTTTATAGCAGCAGAATTTACAGTAGCCAAGTGCTGGAAGCAACCCAAGTATCCATCAATACATGAGTGGATCATAAAACTGTGGTACATTTACACAATGGAATAGTACGCAGCAGAAAGGAAGAAGGAGCTCCTATCCTTCGCAGTGCCGCGGAAGGATCTGGAGAGCATTATGCTAAGTGAAATAAACCAGACAGTGAAAGACAAATACCACATTATCTCACCTATAAGTGGAACCTAATCAACAAAACAAACCAGCAAGCAAAATATAACCAGAGACTCTGAAGTAAAGAACAAACTGACAGTGACCAAAAGGGAAGTGGGAGGGGGATAACGGGAAAGATGGGGACGGTAAATCAAGGAATATGTATAAAGGACCCATGGACAAAGCCAAAGGTAGGTAAGATTGAGGGTGGGAGCTGGGCGTGGGTGTGACAGGGGGTGTTTTGGCAAAATGGAACAACTGTACTTGAACAACAGTTTTAAAATATTTAATAATAAACTAACAAGCAAAAAAACCCCTCCTTTGTCTTGTTTTAAGGTAACAGGAAAGGACCTGCTCCCTTCTCAGTTGATGGTGGTCAAACTACCTCACAGCTTTCCTAATAACTTCGTCTAGAGATTTTTCTGGACCACTACCCTTACACTCCTGGAGGTGAATGTTGTTTGAAGAGTCACAAATCACTTTTTTGTTAATCTCTTTATAAGGTTTGCATAGAAAGTTTAGTATCTCTTTTTATCACGGGAATACTTGATATCCATTATATCCTTTGTGAGCCTCAGTGGAAATGAGTAAGTGTCCTGTTTTAATATTCTAGTATAGTAATAATAATCACACCTGCTTAATTAACTACTTTCTGTGTGCCAGCATTAGGCTCAGTTCTTTAGACACTTTATCTCATTTCATCCATATTGTCCTCCTGAGAAGGAGGCATCACTGCCACCATTTTGCAGATAGAGGACAGGGTCGGAGAGTTTTAGTCACTTACCCACCTCGTAGTTGGTAGACCCTGGATTTAGTTCCAGGTCTGTCTGACTCACAGTCTGTGCCCTTTGAAGTGCTGAAATATATATAAATGAAATTAAGTGAAACGTAGGAATTCTTTAAAATATGTAGAGCGTGTTGGGGCAAAGTAGGCAGGGTACAGATGAAGGTTGGCCACAGGTTGGGACTTACTAAAATTTGGTGATATGCATAGGAGTGTTCACCATCCTGTTGTCTCTTTTGGTATATATCATAATTTTTCCTTTATAAAATGATTTTCTTAAAAGACATTCAACCACTATGCTTCTACATTTCAAATTTAAATTTATTCTTCATTTTTTGTAAATATTGTAAGTTTTGTTGTATAAAGATTTTTTTTGTTGTTGATAACACATGTGAAATTAGCTTTTTTGGTTCTGTTTTGTTCATAAGGTTAAAAGATACCTACCTTTCTATAAACATTTGAGGTGTGATGACTAGTAGCTACATTGCAGGCTATAATATAACCCAAGAGACAGTCTTCAGGAGATTAGTTATTGTTAGAAACTGATTTTACTTCATACAAATAGTAGCCCTTGCATATTTGTCATCCTTGACCTCAGTAATCAATTTTTCAGAAATGACTGCTTTACTAAGCTTTTCTGTAGATATATTGACACAATCAATGTGAAAGGAAAGTGTAACCACAGTACAGAGCTTGGGGCTGATCTTTTTCTTTAAGGAAAATTATTGTTTAAGAAATTGAGGTACAGCTGTGTACAACCGTGCACAACAAATTGTGCACAGCTGTGTGGTGTGAGCATTGAACTCTGGTGCAGTCTTGAAGATGAATTTGTTTTTAGCAGTTGCATCTGTGTAGTCCAGAGTCCAAAGTCGTCTTTTTATGTGGATTGTAAAGGTCATCCCGAACTTGAAAGCTAAAAGATTAAATCAATAGGGTTTTCCAATGTTGACATTTATCTGTAATTTAATTTTTATGAATTCCCAGTTATGGGCATTTAAAGAAATGTTAGGCCTTTTAATTTGACTCCTTAAGCACACTAGGTAACATTCTTTTGAGAGAGACTCAACAAGTATTTGTTGAGTACTTACTGTGTCAGGGTGCAGTGCTGGGTTAGGAGATAAGATAGGGAAGAGGAGGGAATCTGACTCATGCCCTCAAGGAGCTTAGAATTCTAAGGTGGGGTGGTTTGGCCTAGAATTGCACAACTATGTTAAAAAAATTACATTAGTAATAAGTAGCTCAAAGGAGGAATATAGTGGGTGAAAATATAGACCCAGGGAAACTGTCTTCTTAACCTTTAAGTTACCTAAGACATGTCACCTCCTACAGATGGGACCTCTGATTTGACCTCTGATTCTCAGCTCTTACTCTAGTTCCCTGTTGTTCTAAAGTACTTGTTAATTGGTCCATGAATGTAACTTATACAACAGGTATTTTGTTTCTACCTACTAAAAAGACCTTTATTATGTGCAGAGTACTCTGTAAATGTGGAGAGCAGCAGAAATGAGATTTATGTACTATATTTGGGGGAGCATTTGTACTCGTAGGGGAGCAAAGATGTCCATCAAAACATAAAATGCATAGTAGACAGTGGCAACGGCCTTACATGAAATGCAGACTGAGTAGTTAAAAAAATGGACAGGTGATAGTGTTTCACTAGGGATCAAAGAAAGCTTAATTTAGAACATGATATTTGAACTGGGATTTGAAGGATGAGTGGTGCTTAGACATAGAAGGGTGCAGGGAGGAGGTGCTCTAAGCATTGTGGTGTGAGGAAGTTCATGGAACAGCATAGTTTCATCAGTGACAGTTTGGAGTTGATACTCTGTGTGATCCTGAGATTTGCCCTGCAGCCTCTAAAACTAACTGAATAGTTCCTTTCTTATCTGAGTTAACTGGTTACCAGAATTGATTTCTTGACTTCTTTAATATTATCATTTAATTCCCTACTTCCCACCGAGGATGTGATAATTTTTATTTTCTGTTTTCTTCCTCATTCTAAATAGTCAGTTCCCCATTGGAGTTATTGGGTTGGCCAAAAAGTTCATATTCACTGTTTTGTTTCTCTACCTTCTACCCTCTTTAAAGCTACTTCATAATTCCATCTTCCCAAAACTTTTTATCTTTTTTTAAAATATATTTTATTGATTATGCTATTACAGTTGTCCCATTTTTCCCCTTTTATTCCCCTCCTCCCTGCACACCCCTTCCCCCCACATTCCCCCTCTTTAGTTCATGTCCATGGGTCATACATATAAGTTCTTTGGCTTCTACATTTCCTATACTATTCTTAACCTCCCCCTGTCTATCTTCTACCTACCATTTATGCTTCTTATTCCCTGTAACTTTTCCCCCATT
>VMDR010033604.1:0-11311 GCA_007922815.1 Macrotus californicus
AAAAGAAAAGATGAAAGTGGAGACATTGGCACATGAGTGTGTACTGCATGTGTAGAGAATAAACATCAGGTGTTTGACACTGAATCATGGGATAGAGAGGGGCTAAACCTTTAAAGGCTGGGCCATGTCTCAAGACTGATCATATTTAGCTACAAAATAGTGAGGGTAGGAATAATCTTCTCATGGCTGCAATGGGGATGAAGAGGTGGTAGCAGCTCATAACTCTACAGGATTCTTAACTATCTGAATGTGAAGATAAAAGAGAAGGAAATGAAGATAACCCCATTCTCTGGCCTTATATACCTGAAATAATAATGATGTAATTACTAAGAAGGGATGATGGAGCACAGGTGAAGCAGCGGATACCATCTCAGCTTTAGCTATGCTAAGTTTAAAAAAATACTCTTGAGAGTTTTTTGTGAAGGCATTTGAGTTGAAAACTGGGACCTGGTGTTCACGGGAGGTGTCAGGGTTCAGTGATTTGAAAGTCACACATGGTAATGGCAGTGATGCTTTGAGAATAAATGTATAAATGTCCATCTATAATTTCAGATTGAATGACTGAAAATACTGAGGTAGACACTGTTTTGAGAAGTTTGGCTATAAAGGACAAGGGAGGCATAATGTGGCAGCTAAATACTTACCATAATGTTGAAAGACAGTTGTTCTTTTTTAAATGAAGTGACTTCAAAAAGTTTAATTTTTGATGGGAAGAAGCCATATAAAGGGAGAGAAAGAGGTTCAGGGGGACAATGGATGGTCAATATCATGTCACTTCTGAAAAACAATTAAATCTTTATCACCTTGATGGATTGTTTGTTTGTTTAAGTGTATGTGTCATTTCTTCAGCTAAATATTAGTTCTTTGGTCACAGGTCATTCTTCTGTTTAAATTCCCATGCTCCCAATCCCCAGATTCACCCGCTGCCATACACATACACACATACTGCAGACACACAAGAGAGACACCCAGACACACAGACACACACATCCCTGGGGGTGGTTGTACATAATGGATACTACACAAACATTTGCTTCTCGTTTGATAGTTCAAAATACTCGAAGGTTAGTGACCTACGAAAGACATTTCTCAGTGACTCTGCCAGCTGCTTTCCCTTCTGTTGTGATAGAAATGATAAAACATGTCCTCACTCTCATTAGTATTCAGAATCAATAGATGAATACTAAATCCTCACTGAATAATTTAGTTTGAAATGTTTACCCTTGGATGTCCAAGTCCAACATCACTGGAAAAAACACCATGTACTGAATTACTTACTCTCAGAAGCGATCATTTTAGTATATTTAACACTTTAAATGCCAGATGAGAATAGAGAAAGCTTCAAAGAAAGTTTCAAATTCCTTGGTTGTATTCATTCTCATCCCTTCTGCACCATTTATCTCCATTTTCCACTTGTTGAAAATCTGAGGATTCCTGAGCCACTACTTTGGTTCTTTATCCTCATCACAAATATTGATGATTGCTCATTTTTCAACTCCAACTACATTTCTAGGACCCTATAATTTTCTCTATCCATTCAAGGAGACAATGATAAAGGTGTTGTAATTAGTAGAAGGAACATAAACCAAAATAGATTCAGCATCACAAGCCATCAGAGAGATGTAAATTAAAACCACAATGAGAAACCACTTCACACCCATCAGAATGGCCATCATAAACAAAGCAACAAACAATAAATTTTGGAGAGGTTGTGGAGAAAAGGGAACCCTTGGGCACTGTTGGTGTGAATGCAGACTGGTGTAGTTACTGTGCAAAACAGTATGTAATTTCCTCAGAAAACTAAAAATGAAATTGCCTTTTGACCCAGCAATTCCACTGCTGGGATTATCCCCTAAGAGCCCTGAAACACCAATCCAAAACAACCTATGCACCCCAATGGTCATAGCAGCACTATTTACAATAGCCAAGAGCTAGAAGCAACCTAAGTGCCCATCAATAAATTAGTGGATAAAAAAAACCATGGTATATTTAGTCAATGGAATTCTACACAGCAGAAAGAAAGAAGGAGCTCCTACCCTTTGCGACACCATGGTTGGAACTGGAGAGCATTATGCTAAGTGAAGTAAGCCAGGTAGTGAAATACCATATGATCTCACCTATAAGTGGAACCTAATAAAAAAACAAACAAGCAAGCAAAATATAACCAGAGACATTGAAATAAAGAACAAATTGACAGTAACCAGAGGGGAGGGGGAAGAGGAATAATGGGGAAAAATAGGAGAAGGGTCATCAAAAAACATATATAAAGGACACATGGACAAAGCCAAAGGGGAGTAGGTTTGGGGGTGGGAGGCAGGGATGGGTGGACTGGGGGGGTGTGATGGGGTGAAGATGGAGACAACTGTACTTGAACAATAATATACATAAATAAATAAATAAAAGATTCAGATTCAAATCCTGCCTTGCCATTTAAAAACTCCAGCTATGACACACTTCACTGAAACTCTACCTCTTTGTCTCTAAAGTGAGAATGTTTTTACTTACCTAGCTACTTCTCTATTATCAGGGTTAAAAACAAAGTCCTGGCACAGTGTGAGGCCTGAAGGAATGACTGCATTTTACTGGAATAATGAGCACAATTTCTTTCATCTTGTTCCTACTTTACCTTCATCAGGAATATTATGTGATTTCCATTCTTTTTGTCACCTGGATTTCTCATGTGGGCCAATTCATGCTCAAATGAATGATGTTCCTGGGGAAGGTCTTGAATCATTTTTCTTGCTCCTACATACGGTGAAAAATGCAGCACACTGAGATTCACTGACTATAATTATGGCAACTTTAGCTGGCAGCTGATCTTATTCTGCTCTTTCATGTGTTAAAAAGTGACACATTAATATTTAACTTTTATTTATGTGCCTACCTAGTGGCATGTGCTTTACAGATAATGCAAGAATACCCATTTTTGTGCTCCAGGAACTTATTCTCTAAGATGATGGACAGCTCTATTCACATCCTTGAGGAGTTAAAAGTAGAGAACAGGTGCCTGCTGGCAGGGGTGCCACTGTCTGCCTCATGGACACATTCAAGATTGCAACAGCTCTGGAGGAAAGCATTGGGTCAGCCTGCAATGCAGCGTGATGGCCTGCAGGGTTTCCAGGCTGCAAACACAGGGGCAGATGTCAGGTTAAGTTTTTTTCCCACCTGTGATTCATAAGGTACATAGTTCCATTAGGCTGGAGGTTAGAGATCTTGCCAGGGTCCCAGAATCAGGCAATCTCCACAAAGCAACTGAACAGAAGGTGGAGAACACAGGAGTCAAAGCTGAGGACTGTTGGAGACCTCAGGAGACAAGCCTGACTCCTAAAAGCTTGGATGCTGATATGGGCCAAAAGCTATTGAGAGCTTGTTGCCTAGCAACATGACACCACCCAAGAAAGAGGAGATGGAAGTTTTTCATTTTCCCAGGCTGCAGGTAATTTTTATAGGGAGAGTTTGGAAAGTGTGTTCTTGTATCTTTTCTGGAATCTGACATTTATTTGCTCCACATGTCAATTAGAAAACAAAATTTTGTGAGTTCTCCCTGTATGCTGAGTGATATCTTTTGGGGATTCTGTTCCATCAGCAGTGTGAACACAGATACTATAAATAAGCTGAAAGTTCAGGAGTGAGTTGGTGAGCACCACTTAATGCAAAGCAGAAGTGGCGGCTGAGCACATTTCTGAAATAACAAGACAAATGGAAACTAGCAGCTGTGATGAGAGCGGTAAATAAAACATCAGCTGAAGTTCTTAAAAGAAATATCTTACCAAGGAGTGATGGCATCCTATACTTAGAAAACATTTATAATCCCTAGGTTTCATTGTCATGTGACTAAACAAGCTGTCCAAAGTCAGAGCTGCTGGGAAAACACAAGGAGCTGGCTCTGCTGCTCTAACCGCAGAGCCACCCAGGGTAGCATCCTCAGAGGCCAGTGCTGGTCTGCAAACAGGCATCAGCTCGTACTAGGTATAGAAATCGAGAGTACTTAACAAACGTCTTCAGTAATTTAACAGACTAAGTTTATTTCTGTGGACTCTAGTATTTTTTAAAAATCAGACCTTATATTTTTGTCTTTTTATTTTATGATAATTAATTTTATTGTATTTAAATAGAAATATTGGTCCACTATCAATTGAAAAATAGAAACAAATGAAGAAAAAACGGGCTCTTCAACACAAAAAGTTTGAAAAGCACTGCTCTAGGAGTCAACATATTTTTGTGAAGGTCTAGATACTAAATATTTTCAGATTTGTGGGATGTACAGCCTCTGTTGCTACTAGTAACGCAGCTATTGAAGGGCTGAGCCTTATTGAATCACAATTTCTGGAGGTGGTGGCAAGAATACCAGTATATTTGCAAATGACAGAATTTCCTTCTTTTTTGGCAGTTTTCCTGAGTTCCTAAAAGGACAAAAACTTAGGCTTCACCAAACTTACATAATAGGCTATATGACTTTTTGTGTGTATCTGCTTGCTAATACATATTTGCATAAAAGACAAGATACAGTATAAGACTCCTTCCCACTGTCTAGTAGTGAGGTTGTGGGTGGAAGAGACACATAGCTCCATCTACTTCTTTGCTTTAATTTTTTTACAGTTGTTCAATTACAGTTGTCCCAATTTTTCCCGCATTGCTCTCCCCTGCCCTTCCTACCCCTCCTCCCCTGCTCCCACAGTGAATCCCCACCCCATTGTCCATGTCCATGGGTCCTTCATATATGTTCCTTGACTAGACCCTTCCCCTTCTTTCTCCCATTATCCCCTTCCCTCCCTCTCTGGTCACTGTCAGTTTGTTCCTTATTTCCATGTCTCTGGTTCTGTTTTGCTCATTTGTTTTGTTCATTAGGTTCCACTTTATAGCTGAGATCATATGGTATTGGTTTTTCACTGCCTAGCTTTCTTTACTTAGCATAATGCTCTCCAGTTCCATCCATGCTGTCATGAAGGGTAGGAGCTCCTTCTTTCTTTCTGGTGTGTAATGTATATATATATTCCATCCACTTCTAATTTCCCAAACTTAACAGTTGTAAATGGCCAAATTGGCTTTATACAGTTTGCTTCGTAAGGTATCATTATTATCTTTATAGTACAGGCCCTGCCAAAGATTAAGATTTTTCTTTTCCCTCACCTTCTAATGGGAAATATAAGGAAGTCATATTGAATTTACCAAGAGCAGCTACCCCCACCTTGTAAACACATGTCTCTAAAGATAGCTGTGTTCAGAAGGGCAGGGACAGGGCAACTTGCCCTTTAGTCTACAATATAGGCATGGAATGACACCCTTTGTACCCAGCAATTACAGAAAATAGCTGTCTACCATGGAAAGGGTGATGGTTCTCTGAGATTTAAAATGGAAATACTGGTAGGACTGAGAAAGAGAGATTCCTTGGGAGAATGAAAATGAGATTCAGGGCACTAACAGTGGAGAACTGTTGAGCCAGGCCTGCCACAGTGTTCTCAGGGCCAGCAGTGGTGTGGGAATGAGGCTGGTGAGTGAACTGAAAGCAAGGAGGCATTGCTGCCCTGTGAGCACCACAGCAGAGGCCTGGGTCTCCATCTTTGCATTCCAAGCCTGGATTACTAGGCCCCTTATTACATACTCTCCACAGCTTTCCTTGCATTTGTAGCAGGAAGCAAATCCAAGCAACCTTAACCTTGGAGACAAGAGGAGCTGTGAAGTCTGAGCAAAGTGTACAGTATGTTTTGAAGCACCTCTGGGCACTTGGAAGCCCTTAGTAGGAATCCCCACTGAGGGAAGAGGAAGCAGGTGTTGTAGGTGGATGTCTTGTTAGGCTCATCAGCCTAACAGGCCAGAAAGCCACCTGTGAGTGACAGTGTAGGGTTTGAAAATGAGAGCCAAGTGCTGCAAACTTGGGAGCCCAACTGAGGAGTCCTCTAAACTAAGTTGGTCTAAGAGAATGAGACACTCTACAAAGATCCACACTGTCCTGAGAGGTTATCAACATCACCAAAGTAGCACCAGTTTTCAAGAGTGACACCATGTGGCAGTGAGAAGAAAAGGAACCTTGGCTGAAGTCTCCAGTATTCTCCACTCTTTGATGTAAAAGTTGGGTTGGCCCCTTCCTTTCAACTCTATTAACTCCATGGAATCTGGCAACTCACGGGAAAGATTTCAGCCCCTAAAGCGAGGTGACTAATAGTAAGGCAGATGGAATCTCACATTATTAATTAGAAAATAAAAGATGTAATCATATTGGTCTCCCTCATTTGTGAAAAAGTTCATAAGTTATTCATAGGAATCAAGAAATAACAGATTTCTTGGAAAGAGCAAAACAAAATAATACTGATAGTAATAAAGGTATTATAGGTAGTAAGTATTACAATTATTATTTTAGGCTAGAAAATTGATGTCAGAGAAATTAAGTGCCCTAGGCAGCTGTTGCCTTCTTGCCTTACATTGTGCTTTTCAAATTTCCATATCTGGAGAACCAGTATTGGTTGAATTGTGTCCCCAAAAATGACATGTGCAAGTTCTAATCCCTCGTACTTGTGAATGTGACTTTATCTGGAGGGGCAGGGAGGGGAATCTTGGCAGATGTATTTGAGTTAAGGTCATTACAGTGGGCCCTAATCCAACATGAGTTCTGTCCTGGTGAGAACAGAAGGGACTCCAAGAGAAACTCAGGGGAATGCTGTTGACGAAGAAAGCAAAGATTGGAGTTATAGGGCCACAAGCCACGGAGAGCCTGGAGCTACCAGGAGACTCAGAGGAAGGATGCTCCCACCAACAACTTGATTTTACACTTGCGGCCTGAGGAGGTATGTGAGAATTCATTTCTGTTGCTTTAACCTACCGAGTTTGTGGTGTTTCATAAGAGCAGCCCTAGAAAATTAATCCAAGAACTAAGTTGATGCGGACCCGTCCCCCGGGTCCGTGTGTTGTGGATGTTTATGCTATGGCTGAAACGAACAAATTCACATGGACTAAAGAAATTCAATGGGGAAAAAGGGACAGTATGGCCACTCTCTCAGAGAGAGGGGGCCCTGACCCCTGCCTGGACAGGCTTTTATTGATATTCTAGGTCTATTACATAAAGGATGGTCATCATTTACTATGCACAGGTTCACTTTAGGTGGTTACCAATTATAGATAACAAAGGAAAGAATGTTGCTAATCACCTCAAAGATAAAGGTCATTTGCAAATGTAAAGGAGAGAGGCGGCTGAGCTGTTGACACCCATACTTGGGAAGTCTAGCGCACATCACAGTAAACCTCCGCTGTCTCAATCCCAGGTGAGGGAGTTTTTTAGCAAGAGCAAGTTTCAAAGCGGCCTAGGAACAATGCATGCCTGATTCCCCATGGGAGACTGATCTGTGGATGTCTCCTGCATGCCAAACACTCATCTGTCTGTTTTCAGAACAGAGCTGAGCTACATAAGATATTTTCATGCGATAGGTTCCCTATACTAAGTAATTAAAAATGAAAGATTTTCTTGTCACTCAGAGAGAATGGTCTCAAGAAAACACAGAGAAGATACTGAAAAATATAAAAGTATGACTTTCACCTGTAGCATTAGGTTAAGTGAGCTTAATCATGGCTAGAATCTCTCTATAGAAGGTACAAGGTAGCTTCCAGGATAGTTAAAGGAGCTCAGTAGATGGGACCCTTTTCAGGACTCTGAGGGGAATGGTGATGGAATATTATTAAATTCCTGTCTTCCTTAGGACTCCCTCTTCTTCCTCCTCCCCCTCCCCAACTTTTTTCTCATCTTTTTTATTCTCTTTCTATTCCCCCTTGACCCAGTAATCTTTAACAAAATTCCTCCTGTTTTTCAACATTGTTAATAGAGTAATGAAATGAGAAAGCTATTTTTTAAAAAATCTAACTAGCCAAAAATTTCTTAGAAAGCTGTCCTAGGACCCAACTCACCTTGGGAACTGAATTTTCGGCAGGGTAAGCAAACAAAGATAGTCTCCAAGACCCAGGTGATACCCTGGGACTTTAGCTAATAAACTGAATTCATTGCTGTTGTTTTTTTTCTCAAAGTTAGTTATGAATACACTAGTTAATTGATTTCTGTCCCTGAGCAAAGAAAAGGACTTGAGTACCAGTTATCTATTCCCAGCTTGTTCTTCAAGGGAAGGAGATTTGAGACATGTCAATAAAGTTGAGGTGAAGCCTCCTGGAAAGAAATATAAAACCTTCATCCCACTCTTCAACGAAGAACTGCTGAAACTTAGAAGCTGCCTCTAAAAGCTTTGGTAGAACTTTTCAGATACTAATAAACCATCCTTGAAGTATGTATATCTCATCAGAGTACTTAAAATGTTTAGTAATTTACCTCTCTCCCAAAACACAAGGTGTACGTAAAGTTAATGTATGTATATAACATTGTTAGAATATTTTAAAGTAAATTCAAATACTTTAACATGTAGTCTCCTTCTATCAAGATGCTCATTTTCCTCTCAGTTATTAAAACCTGCTTTCAAATATTTATTCACATGAAATAAATAATAGTAGCTTTGAGTATACATGTGGGGGAGGAGATAAAAGTAAAAAACCTTTACATTTGTAAATAATATTTTAGATATAGTACTGATTTTACTAAGTCAGTTCCTTCATGTCACTTAGCACCCTCCCCTGCCATTCTCAGTCAGTTATTCATTTATTTGTACTAGTATCCTGCTGGCCAAATGGGGACAAGAAACTTGTGTCACTTAACCCTCTTCTCTTTAGATTTAGTGTTGATGTTTTAAAAACCATGATTAGACTAAGACATCACAAGCAATGGCCACTGCACTATCTCACCAGGTAATATTTACCTTGTTGAATTCATTGAAGACTAAAGGCTGGCTCTTAGCCTAAGACGCTCAGAATTTGAATTTGCCAGTGTTCTGGAATTGACTGGATTTGGGGATACCCACTTATGCCACTTAGGTAACCAAGTGACTCATAGAAAAAGTTTAATTCACAGTGAAAACCACAACTGCCAATTGGACCTAATACTAACATCAACTTGACCAGTGTATTTTCCCCCTGTGGGCAACCTACTGAAAAAACCAAATGATCAAGGGAGGAACTTGGTTATATGATGTAAATGTTTTATGCCACTGGGTTCTGCCAGGCTGATGGGTTTCCAGTGTAGGTATATACCTGCCAAGGGGTCTATTTTCTTAGTTTATCCAATAGGTAACAGTGTGCTCCACCCCTGGAACTTGGATGGAACTAATTTTGTCTCTGGAAGTCTCCTTGTTTATGCTTTCATGGCTAAGACAACTTCCTTCTACAAAGCACTTCCCTTCTTTAGAAATGGGCGTGTCTTCACTCTGGTTAAAATAAACCCTGACCATTCTTAGAGACTAGTGATTTTGCATGTCTGTTTTGAGCTATTTGTCAATTTTATGTTTCAACTCACATGTCAACTTCATTTCTGACAGAATAAATTTTCGTAGGCACCTTCTGTTGCTCCATGTGCCACTTGCAGCTAGCAATTCTAATCGACATAAAAGTACAGATGTCTTGTGTTATCAGAAATGAAACTTTAGGAGAATAGCATGTAGCATCATGATTTACATAAGCATCAAAAATATCTGTTGAATTAATGTTAGTGAATGCCACCCATACTAGTTCTGTAAAGAACTTTTTGTAAAAAAAAATAAAATAAAATAAAAGTGAAAGAAAGGCAGGGACATCTTCAGATAACCAAGATAACTTGGCACCACCATCAAAGGCTTGGTACCTACACACTCAATCCACACTTGCGGTTCTGAGTGTTCCCTTGCTGTCAGAGAGGACAGATCACACCCCACAACTGAGCATGCATCAACTAGTAAGTCATACAGAAGGATCTGGGGAACTGAAAACGGTATGAAATGTTTCCAGTAGCCTCAAAGAAATGCTGGCTTCTCCCCTCTTCCTCTACACTCCGTCACAAAGTCGCTAAGCACCCCTCCTTTGTTCTCTCTCAACAGCAGTAAATAACACAGCCATCCACTATTAATGAGAGACATCATGACAAGAGATTAAAGGCAGAGAAATGTAGTGCATGGAGCTTTGAAAATTAATTAGAAAACAAGCGTTTTATTAAATCCCAGAGCTATAAGTAACCTACTTTTCATGTGTGTGTGGGGGAGAAAAAACCCAACCTCTGTTAAATCAATTTTATTCTGCTGTGCTCTGATTATTTGATTGTCCTTTGAAATATGATATCTTCAGAGGTTTTAAACTACTTGAAAACTTTACTGCGTTTTCAAAATGCATTATGATACTGTGTTTGACTTTGCTTTATTTAGTTTCAAAAAAAGCATAGTGAAAAAGGAACAAATCATTTTTTATTATTTTGTTTTTTATACCCTCTTTTATTTTAGTATGTTCTTTCTTCTTTATAAGATCATACCTACACAAGATAAAAATCATTTTTAAAAATAATGAGTCAGTTATTTTGAGACTAACTGGAGTTACCTAGTTACATATTAATAACAAAATTTAAAATAGTATAAAATTAATAATTCTCTAGCAAAAATAAAAATGATAGATTTCTTTGTAACTCAAAGTCAGTGAGATGTTTTTAAATGCATGTGTTATCATTGCTAACTCCTGTTTTAGGGCTTCAATGGCTACCCAGGTGGTCCCAAATCAAAATCACTTTCCTGCTTGCCTTTCCAGCCTCGATTTCATCATTCCTCACCCCTGCTCCATTTCTGTGTTCAAGCCACACTGAAAACTTGCAGCCTTAAGAACATCCCACCCTCTTCTCCCCTTGCAGCCCATGCACCTGCTGTTCCCTTCACCTTTGATGCTAATTCTCCTCACATAACCTCCCCGCCACCTGGTTAAATGTCACCTTTCTTCCAACCCTTGCAGGAGTCTACCAACCAGGATGCTATCACTGATCACATAGGACTGAGATTGCCTGTAGACGCCATTCACCAGAAATACTTGCTAAGTGAAACATAAAATGAATGAATAAATGAACACTTCATTAACATAACTTTTAAATGGATAGGAGTGGGAGTTTCTTCTCACCCCTTCATACTTCACAAACTTTAGTCTTGCTGCCCCATGGTCTTGGTACCATTAATTTCCTTATAAATTTTTAGAATGTTGCTTCTCTGCAAATATTATTTTCATATAATTATGGTCTTAAATTCAAGGGGCCTTAAGTTCCTTCTTTATAAACATAACTTTTAAGCATTGATTCATTCATCAACCATCTATAAAACTTTTACATAGACCAATAATTCAATGGTGACTTTTCAGAATCGTATTTAGAGAATATCTTGTCCTGATAAACCCTTTCTTTTCTTTCCCATTATTCTTTATTTCAAGTTCCTCCATACGGGACTTA
>VMDR010033605.1:0-11309 GCA_007922815.1 Macrotus californicus
GAGGGCTGAGTCACCACCTGTGGGGGCTGGAGCAGACGACATGAGATTTCCTCATGTACTCAGAATGACCCAAAATTTAAATCTTGTGAATTCTTTATTTCTGCAATATTTTCATTTACCATTTTCAGGCTGCAGTTGACTGTGGGTAACTGAAAATGTAGAAAAGGAAACCACAAATAAGGGCGGGGTGGGGGGAACTACTGTATTTTCCTTGTGCCTAAGAAATGTATGCTCATTAATTTTTTAAAAAGTTTTGTTTTAGTATGATGCTTCATTGCAATGATAATAGTAATAATACTACTGTTAAAAAATTGCCTCTACCAACTCATTAATTGGCATGTAATAGTAAATACTTGGCTGTGTTATAAAACTACCTTGCTATGAAACACAATAAATAATTACTTATATCAAACTCATTAAGATCACAACAAATTTCAAAGAAAAAGGCAAGTATCTTCTCAAAAGAGCTAAAATCTAAGTATTCGTCATGTGGCAAGAAATTTGTCAAATGTTTCATGTGTTAACTCATTTAACCTTCATGACAACTTTGGAACCCACATACTATTATTCTCCCCATTTTAGAGATGAAGAAGGTGGAGCTATAGAATGATCGAGTAATTTGCCCATCTGGCCTGGCTGAACCCAGGCAGTCCAGCTCCATTAGTCTATGCTATTGCTTGGTGATACCCCAGAATCCCAACTAATAGCTCAGAAGAGAAATTAGGGATCATTGATTCAAGTATTTTTTAAAGACACATGACCATTGTTTTCCAAAGTGCATGAATGAAACTAATGTCACAAAACAGCAATGGTGGGCATGTGTGTGCCACACCAAGGACAGAAAGGGGCCTTTAGCTATCATACTTCAAAAGTTCTGGTCCCAACAAGACCGTGTCTGGGGGAGACAGGTGCACCATACCCAGATGCTATTCTCCAGTTGTCACCCAGCAGCCTTCTGACTGTTGTTTGGCTTTTCAAGTCAGGCTGCCCAAAGGGAGAGAGTGCTCTCATTGCAGGGATATGAGTATTCTGATTTCGGACACAGTCACGTCCTCTTACAAATTAACAGACTGATATTTATCTTCACATGCTCTACTCTAAGAATTGAACATATCATATCCCGAGTTATATGTAAGGGGAAGTAGCACACCCCTGATTGGACTCAAAATCCCTCCCATTCCTGAGCTTCTCACTGTACTTGGACCAAACCATTGTGCCTTAGAATGGAGTGTTCCCAAGAGGCTCCACTTGCCCTCAAACAAACATACTTGGAGTGGCCGACCCTTGGATTTTCACCCTGTGTCTCCCAGCACTTCAGGCCCTCCAAGTGGGTCATAGTCACAGCAAAATCCTAAAAACAACAACAATAGATATACAAAAGTCTGTCGTGGCCATGAAGAGGACAATGAAGCTCAGTGTTTCGATCAGCAGTCCCCAACCGTATGGCACCAGGGACCAGTTAGTGGAAGAACATTTTTCCACAGACAGGGGTCAGAGGGATGGTTTCGGGGTGATTCAAGCACATTGCATTCAAGCTCACTTTCTGCTGTGCAGGTTCATGGCCTGGAGGATGGGGTCCCCTGGTTTAGATGACACTCCAAGGCGTCACAGCTTGTCACCAGCTGGCCCAAACCCCGGGCTCCTGATTCCTAGTTCAGTGCTGCCGCCTAGTGGTCTCCTGTTAATAACCCTACTTCCAAAGGCAGGATCCAGAAATGTTTCCTTCTCTCCCTTTCCTCGCAAGAAGAAACAGAATGCATAAACTAAGGGATTCACAGAACAACTCAGAAGTCGAATCAGAAAGAAATCTTGTATATATTTTACACTAGTTTTCAAACTACTTTCTTTTGAAGCTTCTTAGGAATAATAACCCTATCAAATATTCTAACTTAGCTAAAATGCCATGATTGCATTGAATTTAAAAGGCCCATTTGAAGATTATTTGGTGCTTTCAAAGATGAGAAAAATAAGTATAGTATCATTTGAGAACACTGCAGTATGTGTTCACTGGCCAATTATTTTCAAGGATTCTGCTTTTCTAGACTATATTATTTGTAAATTTTATGGACCTTCAAGTCTGTGAGAAAAACTCACATATTGGCAATATATTACTGCCATTTAAAAATATTGTTTCTCTTTGAAGTCTTCCAAAGAAGTGGACTGCACTTGGCACATGTCCTTGTCATTTTCTCCTACGTCCCTAATAATATTATGCATGCAAATATCATATGACAATATATCAAGTGGAATTCCCACTTTCAATCTGAAGCTTCAGAGATAAGTGTACAAAATTTCACATATATAATATATTCACACACACGTATATACATACATTTGTATATACAATTAAGTGTGCTGTATTCTAACAAATATCATGAAGGTATGTGAAAGTAGAAACCTTCTTCTCAAAAGGAAACCCACATATTTTGATTCAAGCTAAAAACCCGAGTGTAACCTTAGAAACCATCTTTCCAAGTCCACAAGCCAAGATCAAAGGGTTGACGCCCTGTTTCTTCAGTTTACCCTGAGAGATGGCAGTTTCTGGTCCCCTAAAACTTCGCAAAATCTAAATTTAAGTCAAGTTTTACAAAATGCTCGCTGCAGCTGTGCATTGGAACCCACGAGGGTTCTATTGCATCTGTAGACGCCAACTCCTGATTGCGATCTACCATCTACCGTGTGGTCTGGGGACCAACTGCTCTTCACCCCAGGTGCAGCGCACGGTGTCACTCTCCAGCACCACCCCCAGATGGCTTTATCTTGCCCTTTTACCAGTGGGCACAAAAGCTACCACTTACTCTGATGAGTTGTGTTCATCTTCTGGGAGGGCAGGGGCCTTTAGATTTGGCTTTTTTCCCAGTGACTTGGTTGTCCATAGTGAAGATAGCAGGAAGTTTTCAGGTCCTGCTGCTGTCTTTAGGCTATGGAAACAGGAACAGACTGAGCCTCTGCAGGTTCGATTTGGGATCTGTTGAGATGTGTGGGCTTTGTGGTTTTCTTCTCATACATTTGTCACAATATGATTTCCTCTGATTCGGAAATACTGGTCTTTCACATGGGAGAAGAGACGTCCTAGCTAATAAGTCATGGTGGTGTTTGCAGAATGCTCTGAACAAAGTCTGCTAAAGGCAGAAATGCTGGAAATATATGATGAAGGGACTCTAGTATAGATTAGAAAAATCCAGTTTCTTGTTTATACAGTCAAAATTATCTAGGAAAAGTGAGTGGAGGTTTAGAAACAGGGTCTATAAAAAATGTGAAAAATTACAATCGCTGATTTGAAGTCTAAATGGTGACAAATTATTTCAAATACATGAATTGTTTTGACCATGTCAGAAATGTAGGCAATCATGTATTTTTCTAACTCCATTGCTTCAAAATTATAACAGGAAGGCTCCCAGATACAAACTTCACAAAGAAAAATCTCCCTTACTGTAAGCAGCACGATCCTTTGTTGGCTTACTAACAGAACAAGAGTGTAGGAACAGAGCACAGAATTTTAGCAGAGTTAATATCCCCCAGTGAATTCATAGGAATTCCTTATACAACTTGTCTCGTGGGTGTTCGTTTTTCCCCAACTGCTTTCAGTAATAAGAAAATCACCATCTCAAAGGGCAAGTAGTACTGTTTTCAAATGACTTGAATCATTACACTATTCTTTCTCATTTTAAGGGGAAATCTTGCCCCTCTAACTTTCATCCCCTGGTCTACTCTCTGGAGCTATCAAAATGAGATTTGTTCCCTTTCTATAGAACAGCCTACTAGCTCTTCGAAGTTCACTCTCATATTCTGCCTAAGTAAGTTTCTCTGCTTTCCTGGATAAATAAGCCTATTTCCTCAAAGCATATGTAATATAATCAATAACCTTTCCTTGCTCATTCATCCTGTCTTGATTGTGCTCAAGTTTGATCTGTTGAACCCTCACATCCCTCAAACTCTCTTCTCCCTTTATCTGTTTCCCTTCTTAAAACAAGCAAGCCAGCAAATGCTCTCTCTCTTCATTACCTTCTGGCTTTCATTTTCTTTTTCTTTTCTCTTTCAAAGTCAGTTTTTAAAAAAGGACTTTGCACTCACTTTTCCCATGTCTTCCCTTCCAAAGCCACTGCGGTCTGGCTTCCATCTTCACACTCTGCTGAAATTGTTTATGGTGATATCACTGTTGACCCTCGAAGGTGAGTTGGCAAGTGACCCGAGAGTGGGCCTAGGTGTCAGATTGATGTGGTTTTTTGGATCCACCTCTTGTTCATTATATAACCTTGGCAATGCATTTAACTTCTCAGTTTCAGTTTCCTCGTTGATAAAAGAGATTGTTGTGAGGACCACATAAAATAACATTAAGAAGAGTGTTGGTGGGCCTGGCCCACATTTGGTGAGCAGCATCCATGGTAGTTATTAGTATTATTGCTCTCACCAGTGGCTGTTGGACTTCAGGGTGCATCCAGATCATTTGTTAAAACAAACTGCTTGGCCCCACCCCCAGGGCTTCTCATGTAGTAGGTTGGGGGTCGGGCTGAGAGTGTGCATGTCTGACAAGTTCCATGGTGACATGGATGCTGCAGGTCGAGAGCCACACATTGAGACCCACTCGAGCCTAGACCTTTGCCACTCTATGTGTACCAGCAGCATGGACATCACCTGAGAGCTTTCTGGGACTGCTGCTCCCTAGACCTCCTGAATCTCATTCTGTATGTTCACGACACATTAGATTCTTATGCACATGAAGGTTTGAGAAGCATAGACCTGCCATTAGATATTTCTTGGTCCTTATACCAGGTGAATCAGTAATATCTCTAATGCTTTATTTCTCTCTCTTTTTTTTAGATATTTCTTTAACTTTCCAGAGTCAATTTTCTCCTGGTTTTCCTCCTGTCTCTTTGACTGTTCCTTCTCAATCTGATTTTTCTGCCTCTATACTAAAATCCTTCCCTGGTTTCTGTTTTTCTTCTGTGTGCACTTTGCATGCTTGCATTGGTTAAGATTAGATTCTACAGCAAGTAATAATAATGCCCCCATGCAAAAACCAAACCAAACCATGGTTTGGACAAGCTACAAGGCCATTTCTTGCTCCTTTTGAAGTCCAGATGTGCGCAGTCTAGTGTTGATACAATGCCTTTGCTCTACAAAGCTTTCAATTACCCACAACCCTTCCATACTGGTTCTTCATCCCTCATGGCGTCCACTCCCAATGTCATATCTGTATTACAGCCACCGGGAAGGAGGAGAGGGTGCAGAAAAAGAGGGCAAAAGATAGCCGCCAGCTATCTTTTAAGGAAGGCTGCTGGAAGCTGCCACCAGATACATGTGACTATACCTCATTAGCCGGAACTCAGTGACTTAGCCACACATAGTTGTACTAGAGTAAAAAATGTTCTTTGGCTCAGCTAAGAAGTTGGGATATATTATTACAGAGGTAGGTCAACTAGCAGTGTGCCACACGCCCATAATTCATCCACATATTAGCCATCACACCACACACAGACTACACTCAACTCCTGCCCAAGGGAGATGTATGAGTTTGCTAGGGCTGCTGTAACAAAGTGCCACAGCTGGATGGCTTAAACAATAGACCTTGGCCTCCAGAACCTGGCCACAGTTCTGGAGGCCAAGATCAAAGTGTTGGTAGAGTGAGTCCCTTCCAAGGACTATGAGGGAAAGAATTGTTCCAGGTCTGCTGCCTTGGTTTGTAGATGATCATCTTCATGTTCACATGGTGTCTTCTCTGGATGCATACCCTCTCCAAATGTCCCCCTTTGCAAGGACACACCAGTCACATTTGATTAGGGGACCACTCAACTGCAGTAGGTCCTCAACTAAATGAATTACATCCTCAATGACACTATTCCCAAATAAGGTCACATTCTGAGATATTAGAGGTTAGGACATCAACATGTAAATTTGGAAGGGGATACAATTCAATCCATAACAAATAATTACCCCTATTTTCTATTCAGTTATTGAAAAAATTCCCAATCTACCATACCTGCCAAATAGCTATGGCTGGCATGTTGGAAGAGGAGGGTGGGACACGTTACACTCATGACTGCCTATGTCCACCAGATGGCCAGTGATTATGTACAAGGCGGTTTTCCCTTGGAAGGGGCTATGCTTATGCTTATCTATATCATAAATATGATTTCTAAGTCTACTGACCATGCCACCTGCCTAACAGCCCCCTCACTTTAGTAAAAATGCTTATGGCAATTGCTGCTCCCTCTGCTTCATACATCTTTCTAGGCATTCAAGTGGCAAACTCAGATTCTGTTCAGATATCACCTTTGCGGAGAAGTCTTCCTGGACCCCCCCTGCCTAAAACAGCCCTTCCTCTTCCTCATTACTTCCTAGCCCCCTCCCATATTTTGTTTTTCTTTCATAACACTTACCACCACCTGAAGTTGTGTTAGATATGTCTATGTTTATTCTCGGTGTCCCTCACTAAAATGTAAATTCCATAAAATCGAGGACTTTGTATATTTTACTTACCTCTGTAGCTCCAACACCTAAACACAGTGCTCAATGAATTATGGAAGAAATGAGTAAAGATTTTGTTTACTTTACACAGATCTTGTAATCTGTAGAAGAAAAATATTTTGAGAGTGAGTAATTGACTCCTCTAAATTTTGCTTCTGGGCTGATATTTCTATTGACTTTGTAATTCTGCAACCTACATGCTGAGTAAGCACATAGACATAATGGCCATTTTTGAGGCTTCACCTGGTTTGAGGATTCCACTCAATGTTCCCACCTTCTCTGATAAAGATGTGCCAAGCCATAGGTTCTCATTAGCACAATGTTTTCAAACTATGGGTCATGACTCAGTAGGGGCCATAAAATTAATTTAATGGATTAGAACCATTATTATTAAAGTTTAAAAAATGACTAGACGTTAGAGTTTGTCGCTTGTCTTAAGAATAAATGTTGTTTCGTGAAATTTCTGTTTCAGTTTTATGTATCTATGTGCATGTTCCTGTGTCACCAAGTCAAATGTATTTCTTACTTTAGGTCATGGTCAAAAACAGTGACTGCTTTTGTCCTCGGGGAACAGAAACACAAGGAGCTTATCTAAATGTAATTTTTTGGCTATTGAATTTTCACTCATTTCAGTCCAGTTCTTTAGAGGAGAGAACCATCAATTTGGTTAACACATTGTTTTTCAAAGAAATCTTTGCTCTTGAAAAGCTTGTATTCTGGCAGGGAAAGGGGAAGCTGGAAGTGCTGTGCAGTCTGGGAATTCAGTCTTACAGGAGCCGGAAGCAATTAATTTTGACAGGAGAGTTCCCTAAGAGATATGTTCACAGTTAGATTTCAGAGATGCATGTGTCTGGTTAGTACTCATGAGAAGAACACTGAAGATTAAGTTTTGTCTCCTTCACACTTTTGATTAGCCCCAGCCTGGCTGGGGGAATAGTTTTGGACTCTTAGCTACCAAAGATATTTTTCTTAGAGCTTGAAAGCATTTAGATGCCATTTAATATTATATATGCCATATATAAATATTCTTTCTTCATAGTTCTGTATGTGAAATTCTCCACAGGAATTATCAGATAATAAATAACTTGTCCTGGCACTTGTAGGGATATAGTAACAATCTCGGTCTAAATTTCAGGGACTCTAACTCATTTTTTTCAATTCAGAATTGTTGTCATTTATGAGGAGTAGTCCAATTTGTGTCTTCCCATATCATGTCTACTATCACCCCAGATTATGACACTCACACTTACTAGATATTCAGGCATATAAATATATTCCTTTGAAAAAAGATGCTATATTACATATTTCATAAAGCATCACTGGCCATTTACAAATTTGTAAGAATTCAAAATAGAAAAATCACAAATGTGAGAAATCCTTCTTCAAACTAAGAATCTTGATGGGGGGTTATCTAAAATAAGGTCAGTAGGTTTTTTGCACATGGCCTTTATTATGTTGAGGTATGCTCCCTCTATTCCCTCTTTGCTGAGTATTTTTATCATAAATGGGTACTTTATCAAATGCTTTTTCTGCTCCTGTTATATGATCATGTGATTTTTGTATTTCATTTTGTTTATGTGATGTATCACATTTATTATTGGTTTGCGAATATTGTGCCATCCTTGCATCCCTGGAATAAATCCCACTTGATCACGGTATATGATCTTTTTAATGTATTTTTGGATCCAGTTTGCTAATATTTTGTTGAGGATTTTAGCATCGATGTTCATCAGAAATACCAGCCTGTAATTTTCTTTCCTTGTTGTGTCTTTACCTGGTTTTGGAATTAGAATAATACCGGCTTCATAAAAAAGTTTGGGAGTCCACCCATTCTTGAATTTTTTGGAATAGTTTGAGAAGGATAGGTGTTAGGTCTTTGAATGTTTGGTAAGATTCTCCTGTGAAGCCATCTCATCCAGGGCTTCTGTGTGCCAGGAGTTTTTTTTATTACCACTTCAATTTCACTAGTTGTTACTGGTGTATTCAGGTTTTCTGCTTCTTC
The DNA here is from genome assembly GCA_007922815.1 of Macrotus californicus. NCBI lineage: Eukaryota > Metazoa > Chordata > Mammalia > Chiroptera > Phyllostomidae > Macrotus > Macrotus californicus. Next base: position 8,471 of record VMDR010033605.1, read on the forward strand.
CTAATTCAGTTTTGGAAGATTGTATGTTTCTAGAAATTTACTAATTTTGCCCAGGTTGTCCAATTTCTTGGCATATAAATAGTAATTTCTTACAATCCTTTGTATTTCTGTGGTATCAGTTGTTACTTCTCCTTTTTCATTTCTCATTTTATTTATTTGGGTCCCCTCTCTCTTTTTTCTTGATGAGTCCAGTTAAGGATTTGTCCATTTTGTTTATTTCTTCAAAGAACCAGCTCCTGGATTCATTGATCCTTTGAATTGCCTTTTTTAGTCTCTACATCATTTAATTTTGGAAAACAGTATGAAATTTCCTCAAAAAATGAAAAATGGAACTGCATTTTGACCCAATGATTCCACTGCTGGGAATATACCCCAAGAATCCTGAATTATGCTCCTGTATGTTCACAGTAGCACAGTTTACAACAGCCAAGATTTGGAAACAGCCAAAGTGCCCATCAGCAGATGAGTGGATTAAAAAACTGTGGCACATTTACACAAATGGAATCCCTACCTTTTGAGACAGCATGGATGGAACTGGAGACTATTATGCTAAGTGAAATAAGCCAGCCAGTGAAAGACAAATACCATATGATCTCACTTACATGTGGAATCTAATGAACAAAATAAACTGGCAAACAAAATAAAACCAGAGGCATGGAATCATGGGACAGACTGACAGCTGTCAGAGAGGAGGACAGAGGTGGGGACTGTGGGAAAGAAGGTGAAGGGATGAGTCAAGGAACATACATAAAGGACCCATGGACATGGGCTTGGACAAAGGTGTGGGGAATTGCCTATGGAAATGGGGCGGGCTGGGTGGAGGAGGGCAAAGGGGGAAGAATTAGGACAACTGTAATAGCATCAACAACAAAACATTAATAAGTTAATAAATTGATTAATGAAATGTTGACACTGAAAACATTAAAGAAAATATGGTCAGTAGACTCAACAGTAGTGTTCATCATTTACCGAGTCATTACCAGATACCAGTGTGTACTAGTCAGAACTTCGGGTTCCAAGTGCCAGAAACCAGGAACCAGCTGGTGTAGAGGCAGCTGGGACATGGACTGGCTGGCCACTAGGTCGGTCTGTCTTTCTTCTCCAGGCTTCTCTTGGCACGCTGCTCTCGTTTCCCTGCACCGGCTTCCACTGCGAAGTGGGAAAAAGATGTTGAAGCTTTTCTCCTCTTCTCTTCTCAGTGTGCCACTGAAGAGGGACCAAAACTCTTTCCCTTGTCTCAAGTTAACAAACAAAGAAACAAAAACTGTAGCCTAAGGTAAAGCTTAAATTACTTCAACAGATGTCAGATACCCTATCCCAGACCAATAACTTGCATCCAGGATGTGGGATGTTTACTAATCTTGTTCCAGTTGGATGAATAACCTTGGACCAATCAGTGGTGCTGACTAGTGGAGATTTTTGAGAAAATGGCGATTTCTCTTTTAATCTTATGGCTAAGGAGAGGCAATAACACATCCCAGAAACAGATGTTATTTTGGGTGGACCAGACCATAAGTGTTCACTACATAGGGGCAATGTTAAGTATCTTACATGTATTAAAAGAATCTGGCCAGCCCTGGTTGGTGTAGCTCAGTGGATTGAGTGCTGTCCTGTGAACGAAAGGGTCACTGGTTCGATTCCCAGTCAGGGCACATGCCTGGGGTGTGGGCCAGGTCCCCAGTAGGGGATGTGCGAAAGGCAACCACACATTGATGTTTCTCTCCCTTTCTTTCTCCCTCCCTTCCCCTCTCTCTAAACATAAAATATTCAAACAAAAAAGAATCTGGCCATAGTATGCAAATAATCCTTAAGATTCAGCTTAGTTTATCATCCAGTGGCTTTGTCCCCAAGTATAGAAACTCAGGTGCTTTGGGGCCCATTTAAGTGGGGTCATTCTTGAAAAGAAGCCTGACAAAAATCTTACCTTCCTGGTCTTGTTTTCTAATGATTTATAGTGATAGAAAGACAGATTTTTAGATACTGTAGAAGGTCCTATCAAAAAACTCTGCGAGGTTTACCTTGACATTATCCTGTGTAAAAATGCTGATCTGACCTCTTCTCCCCATGTGGGCTGACCCGCATTCTCTGCTGCTCCTAGCAGCTGCTCTGAAGGTCACGGACTCTGTTGCTTACACAGCTGCTTTAGCAGAGAGCCGGCTGGGGCTGGCCCTGGCCGGCAGAGTTCCAGCTTTCAGACCGTTTGTTAACCCCTTAACAGCTATGTTAGAGGCCTGTGAGGGATATTATTCTATAGACAGGAGCTTCTGTTCCAATTCAGTTTTAACCAGTGGGCTGATGATACTGAAAGTCGTCTTCTCTCCCCCCGTTTTTCTTCTTTCTCTCTCCCTCTTCCTCCCTCCCTCCTTCCCTTTTTTCCTTTCTTCCCTCCTTCCTTCTTTCCCTCCCCACCTTCTTCTTCCTTTTTCTTGCAATGACCATTTCTTGCACATATGGGATAACAGGTTGATTTTTTTTTTAAGTTACCTGATATGCCCTTTCCTCCTCTATTACAATTCTGAACTCAAGATATTTTCACTTTACCCTTCCCCCTTAGCAACATTTTAATTTAAAAATTCCCTTAACATTAAAAAATAAGTTCTGGCATGTTATAATTTATTTTAATATTTTTGTTTACATATGGGATATCACAATTCAATGTCAAATGCTCTGCTAGAGACAGCACAAGGAACAGGTAGATTGTTAGCTGTCATTTCAGACTGGTGACATACTTAAACATATTGTAATAACAAGAATATAAGAAATAGACTGGATTCTAGAAAGAGAAGAAAATTGTCTGCTCAACCAAAACAACCTGACATTGAAGGGCTCTAAAATATAA
>VMDR010033606.1:0-11382 GCA_007922815.1 Macrotus californicus
CCATAGCATCTTCCTGCATACACACACATACACACCTACATGCTCCAAATACACATCAAATGAACAACTACATGATCCATTCATTTTGCTCAGGAAAGGTATGAGTTAGCGTTCTTAGTGATAATTTGCATAACGTCTACCCCTGATGATGTCTGAGAGAAAGCTGAAATGACATAATGTAGGAAAGATGCACTGGTATTTGTTATTTATATTCAAAAACTTATTTATAAATATTGATAAGGTTTCAAATATAATTATACTTATATATACTATAATTATACAATACTGATCCCTATAAGTGTTGGCTATAGTGCTATACTACCTTAAATGACATGATTGAAGGAGAAATGAAAGATTAAAAACGCTTGTAGAAACTGTTGGAGGTTTCAGGTAACATTTTGAAGAAGCAGCTGCTCATTTGTAATGCATTGGTCAGATTGCTAGAGACTGTTTAGAGTACTTCAAAGTGCTAATTTATCAGATTAACATTTTTATTTTTCATGTTTTCTTCAGCAAGGAGCACTATCAAATATCTCTACTTGAAAACTGGGAAAATGACAGCAGTAGTTGGCACCTACATAGTCCCCTTCCCCCTTGTCATATATGAGTGTTTGACTTAAAATAGAAGTGGAAGTAAGCTTAGAAATGTACATCACCACTATTACGCAATAGCTATAAATGTTCATAGAATTTGATATGTTTGTTATTATAGGAGGTCTGAGGGCATTATTTGTTGTGCCAGCTCTTTATGGGGCAGGAAACAGTGAGAAAGGTGTTTAAAATGTTTGGCTTCCCAGACTTCACCACGAGGAGACTATCTAGGACTGTGAGGTCACTTCTCACCTGAAGGGTTGCTTCGTCTCCACACCCACAAAATCTCATTTTCTCTTCGGACACTGCCAATTTAAATTTGTTTTGTGTGTGATATAGGCGGATGCCTGTTAACAGCTGACTTGACTCCATTAACACTTCCCACAGGGTGGTGGTTTAAGTGGTAGCTACCAACTCCAATTTGTGGCTTGAGATTTATCAATGTCTGGGTTCTTCAAAATTTGACTAATATTTGGGACACAGACTAATTTTCTAGAACCTTTCTCTATCATGAGCAAGAGGGAAAAACTAAGAATGTTCCTTAGTTGACTCTTTTTAAATGTGGTGAAGTTAATCACTAATTTAAAATAGAGCTCGCCATCTCCCAAGAAAGAGATGATGTTACAGCATCCCCCCATTACGTATTCTATGAATTTTCTGAGAGCAGTCATTTCCAGGAGTATTTCCAAGCGGCTGGATTCTCATTTTTCACCACTCCTTAAGGCATATAGGATGAGCAGTAGCTTCACAAAGTTACATTTAAAATCTTAATGAACTGCAAATTTTACATAGGACTGCAAACATTCATAATTTATATAGAATTTAGCCTGCAAAGTGTATTTCTCTCACGTAATCCTTTTGGCTCTTTCTTTCTTTCTGGGGCTTTCAGTGAATAGACTTCCTGTGAGGAGTCTTCAGCGTCCCCGTTAGTGTTGAGCCTGGGAGAAAAATACTCTCAGCAAAACACTTCAGCTAATCAGCAGCTTTGTTGTAATTCTCGCTGCCTTTGCCTCTGGCAACTGTGGTCAAGATGTATTTACTTCCTGCTTTCTAGTCCAAGGTGTAGCAGCTCACAGGCTGAAGTGGTGTTTTCCTGAGGCATAGCTCTCAGCAACATTTACTCTATCTGAGTCATCTCTTCTCTGGACTCTTCCGCTTCTCTCTGTCCTGGCTAGATCAAGTTCTAATGGATCTTCTGGCTTTCTGTCTATTCACCCAGTCCACTAATCTGCATTCTTTAGAACATTTCACCCAGATCCTGTGTATCGCTGCCTGAGTTTAATTTAGGGTATGTGGTTGTAGCTAACAAATCAATAGCACCTACTTGTTTTGAGATAATCAGTGAACAGTACCACTGCATTGGTTTCTAAAATATCCCACAATGCTGAGAGAAGGCTCAGTGTTCGGGGGTGAGATGTTTTCTGTATTAGCAAGCCATGTCACGTCTTATTTTGGAATAAAAGTTTTGGATTCCAAGAAAATACTTAAAATATCTTAATATTAGAACATGTGTCCAAGGGACAAATTAAACTGCAGCTAAAAATATTAAGAAGCAGGAACTAACAAGGCTGTGTATGGATAGGCTCTTAAGACAGAAGGCATTATGGAATTCTTCTTAAATAAAAAAAGAAAGAAAAAGAATTCAAAATAAAAAGCAGAGTTTAAACCAAAAGGAGAAGAGTTAGGTAGTCATATAAATCAAATAATCATTAGTGAAGTGTTCACCAAGGCCATGGACGCTCACTCCCTTTTGTTTTGTTTTTGTTTAGAATCTACTGTTGTCACAAAGTCAAAAGGCAAAAGAAGAAAATGAAAATGTTGGTCACACAGGCTGTTTGGGCACCAGCAGCCTTCACCCAGAAAGAGCTTCTCACTGTGTCCTCAGAGAGAGTGAGGCCCACAAACCTCAAGTTTTGGTTTCCCAACGTCTTCCTCTTCCACTTACAAAGTCCTTAAAAAGACACAGCGGGGCCCCAGAGAGAGTAACCTTTATTAAGCCTCACCAAGACTTAGTACCAGTCAGTCTGGTCAAGTCATCTGCCAGATAAGACTCCCGCCTGACTCCCCCGAACAAAGGTGACTCTGCCTGAAACAACTTTTTCTTTTCTTTTGCTGATAACTCTCTTGTCCCGCCCAGTTTCTGCATACAAAAACCTTCCACTTCACCTAACTGCCCTGAGGACCTTTCTCTGTAGCAGATGAACGGGAGGATAGCGTGCTGCCCCATTCATGAATTGTTCAATAAAGCCAATTAGATCTTTAAAATTTACTAGGTTGGATTTTTGCTAACATTATTTTTAAAAAATAATACATTGCAATTTTAGATGAGTCCTATAAAACCAGCGTTCTTAGTTCACTGAGAAGAAAAAGTTAGTGTATTTGAATTAAAATTTTAAGCTACAATTATTACTTTATAGGCTGTTTACTTTCAATGAGTTAAAGAATGTCCTTTCACCCTTATGCAAATAATACATTTACCAGACTGCTGAGAGCAGGATCGTTCATGACAACCATCAGAATCTGCTCTGTGCAGAGAACAAATGTAAGCAGTGGTTCATCTCTGCATGTGGGGCAGCTACAGAGGATGTCATTTCTTTTTCTTCCCTATACCTCTCCAAATTTCTGTCATAGCATATATATTTTTATTTGATGTAAAATAAAATAATATTTGTTTTTCAAGTGCTCTCTTACATCCTTTTAGGACTTTTACCAATAGAGATAAAAAGACCAAAGCCCATTGTTTTGTTTTGGTTTTTTTCCTCTCTGAGCATAGACTTCTTTTTAAAAACCTGTGTTAGGTGAGTTCCTATTTTGGCCTTTTTTCAACGCTTTACCAATTAGCCCATTGTTCATTTCAGCCTAAAGTTTTCTTTTTGCAGTTGCAACATTCTTTTGACAACTCTGGGCTGGAGAAAATGCTACGCTCGATCAGGCAGAACAGATTAGGACAGGAATGTTCTAGATGTTGGCAGGGAAGACTGTCACAGTTTGACAAATTAATTTGAGATTCAGCAGTTTCCTTTCCGATGCAAAAAGCTGCATTGCAAAAGACAAGTTAAATCATGAGTGTAAAAGAGATGAGAGATTTGTGTAAGAAACGAAATGTACGTTAGAGACACTGAGCAAGAGACTCCATTTTGTCCTTTCTTAAAAACTCTACTGTGAGATTAGACCATTACTCAGAATGCTCCACTTCCCTCTTTTCGTTTTCTGCAGATATTACTGCATCCCAGCCCTTCACGGACATATGAGTACTTCTGCTGGGCAAATTGCCGACGGTGTGGGCCTTCCGGCACGTGGTTCCGCGGGTGTTGGGTGTTCGACTTCTCATCCTTCTCTCTTCTGCCGTCTTGCTTCGCTCACAAGACTAGCCAAACGCTAGCTGAATCCATGAGGCTTGGGATATCACTTTCTTTCTTGACTGGAATGGATTTCTTGGGGAAGTTAGTCTGATTACTGCATTTCCAGTTCTTTTCTAAATCTCCTATCTCAAAAGCCAGGTCGCTGACCTCAGATAGGCTATTATTAGTTTAGTCCTGTATTCTGACTCTGGTAAGTAACTCCTGTGCAGTATGCAAGAAAATGCCAGTAGCTAGCTGTTCAAGATTTCTAATTGTGCAGTTCTTTGAATGACAGGGAGCATTTTTGCATGCAAATTATTCTTTGTTTAACCCTCACAAAATGTCTCTCAAGTTGGATGACAGAGAAAAGGCTCAGTGTTTGGGGGTGAGATATATAATATAATATATATTAATATATATAATATATATATATATATATATATATATATATATATATATATATATATATATATATATTATATATAATATATATAATATATATAATTCCCTGTGTGACAGAGAAGCCAGAGATGGACAAGTGGCCATCTCAGACACTTCTCTTCATGCCCCATTCCAGTGCACATGAATTCGGTTTTGGTTTTGTTTCTTGTTTTCCTCCAGTGGAACTTTACTGTGTCACATTCCTCTAAGGACGAGAAAAAAAATGGAGGGAAGAGAGGAAAAAGGCTTTTCTGATAAATGACAAATTTAAAGCACTGATGCTATGAAAATACATTTGAGTTGAAAGTACATTCACCATATCTTTTAGATGGAGTCTTGAAGGGCTTCCTTGTTCCCTGAAAACACCTGCTTTGCATGGCCAGTCTCCTCCATGTGGGAAAAGTATGTCCAAGGAACATGCCAGGGGGCTGATGGGGCTCACCACTCAGGACGGTGTGATCTCATCTATGTCTACCCTGCTCTTAGCCCTGAGAACCAGCTCTCTTTTGTAGGACTTCCCCTGTCCTGCCTTACTGGGGGCAGGTGTACAGTGTTAACAATAACAAATGATCCCATCTACTGTTCATTCCCACACTTTATGTGCCACCTGGGTAACCACAACGACCAGTGTCGAGTTCACACCCCTCCGAGATCACAGACCAGGTCTAGTTTCCAATTTGCTAGATTCTATTGCAAGTTAATTATCAGAATCAATGAGTTTTAATACTTGGGGCTTATCAAATACATTCAAGTTAGTGTAATCAGATATTTTAGAAGTCAAATCAGTCCATAGGTTTATTGGTTCTCAGGGCAGTAAGAAAATCAGGAAATCTTTGAGTGGTTTTCAAAATGCATTGCTTACAGTCTCACATGTAGAGGCAACTAAAATATAAATTATATTTGTATTTACAAATACAGTTATAAATACACAATTATGTAAGTATCGTCCACCTGCCCCAGCAGACATCGGTATTCCCACAGGAACTGTTATGAAGATACTAAGATTTTAGGGCTCTGGTTCTACATCCATGGTGTTCACCATAATCTCCTGCGGATCGTGTAAAACCCGTTTTTGAAAAATACAACCCATGGTTGATTCTGATAGTCAAGGCCTACTTTCAGAAAAGTCTGTTATTTCTATTTGGAGAAAAAGAAATTGAAAGAAGAAAAAAGACATCCCAGGAGGTTAACTCTATTCCTTTCTCCTGTTGTGCTGTCTGCAGAGCAGTTATTACTATTTATTACTATTGGAAATCACCCCTTTTTCACTTGTGTATTTCCAGTTATTCACCCATTGTACCTATTCCATGAGAGCCCTCTTTTACTTTGCGTTAAATAAAGATGGTTGAATGATTAGAAACAACTTCAGAGAGCACCTTTGTCCACCTTGTTCTTTGTGTGGTAAAATGTTGAGACCCAGTACATTTAAATGATTTAATTTTTCAAAAATAGCAATAAATGAATCTGAATAAGAACCCAGGCCTCCCTGTAGCTGCTGTTCTCTGTGTTGGATACTTTTTAGTGATCATCGACCCAAGTACATTCATCCAAATGGCATTTATTGAGGACCAGCGTGTCAGGCACCTCCTCAGGTTGTGATGAATACAGAAAGTGCAGCAACACAGCTCTTGCCTCAAGGAATTTATTATCCAGTGAGAACAATCAAAGACATCGACTGAAACTATTCCTCCAGATGTTTGCTCCTCTGATGTGAATGAAGCCACTGAATCTTTGGCATATTTGTCAATGGCACAACACAGTTTGCCAAAAAGTCAAGTATATTCCACAGTATTTATGTCTGTCCATTACCAAGTGGATCTATTTGTGTGTCTGTTATCTAAGATACTGTTTCAGTCACCATGGACATGGTTAGAGTCCATAGCTCTTTGGATGGAATTACTGGATGTGACTTCTTCGAGGTCCTGACGCTGTGCCATCTTTTGTCACACGGTGCTGATCCCCGAACAACCACCATGAAGAAATGGTGAGAGGTAGGCTGGTATATTTTCATTTCTAAGCCCTTAACCAAAGCCTGAATTTGTCTAATGACTTGAGGGTTATAATTGTGAACATAGAAGGCGGGCAAAAATTCCATGTTGTCAGCAAAACTTGGATGGTATCAAAATAAATGAGTCATGAAATTTCAGCTTTTGAAGGTGGGGCTTGAGAAACCAGAAAGTAGACTTTCTTGACTAGCAGGAGTGAGATGGCAGGGGCCTAGTGGACATGAACAGAGGATCCCTCACTACCACCTCGCCTTAAGCACCCAGACCACCACTAGAGTGCCCAAGTCTGGTGCACCAACAACACAGGAGGAATTTCATCTTCCTGGTAAACGTTCAGAAGCGCCAGGAAACAAACACCTCTGTTGTGAACCCAGCAGTCCCCAACAGATCTGAGATCCCAAGAGGCGGTGTTGCTGGACAGTTTCATTGCTCAGGGCTAATCATTCATATGAGACTCCACCCAGGAAAGTTGCTAAACCAGTTTGCTGGCTGTTGGGTGGAGAGTTTTTAAAGAGACATTGGCACATTTGAACAGAGTATTTTATTTGACATAAAATTATACATGTAACTATGACAGAATAAATGGGGCTCCTTTAATTTCCATTCTTGAAAACTATATTTAAAAATGAACTGAAGAGAATGGCATAACTGTTCATCAAATAGCCCATTCCAAAGGTGCAGTTAAAGATTTTTATATGTAGTATTTTTAAGTTATGAATGAATGGAAGTAAGCTAGAAATATGCCTATTAGTGTGGGAAAATCATGATGAAATATTACCCAATGAAAGTTGATTTAGAGGCTCTACATGCATATGCATACACATACCCAAACCAGCCTTTCTTCATTGTAAAAACCAAAGAATTTGCGTGCTGTGTTCCTTAATTGATTCTCTTTTGAATGAAATTTGCTTAGGCAAAAAAAGAGAAGAAAAAAATCCTTTTACAACAACCATTTTCACATAGTTTCTTTGGGAACTTTGATTTGGCAGAAATTCTGTGCCCCAAATCTTAAAGGAAGAGAGCTCTAATTTTAAAAATACAATTAAATTAACAGTTTAACATGATTTAAAGAGCCTTGGCTTAGCCCCAAGAAAGCCCCAAGTTTTCTCTGTATCTGTCCATATCTCTTGGGGTCCTTTTAAAATCTGCATCAAGAGCCCAGCCTGATGCCTGAACCAGGAAGTACCCCACAAATGGTTTGTTGAATAAATTGTTAACTACATCTAAGGTTATCTTCTATTTTAATGAAGCAGATCTTGAGTTGGATTTAGTGCATGAGTATCTCTGTATGTCTCTATTTATAATGTGTTTTATAAATATCCTGCTGAATACAACTATAAAGCCTATGGTAGAGCAAGAAGTGGAATGGTTTGAGTGATCTAATGAAAAGTTTAAACTTCATATTAAAACACTACCAATTTGTGATTCAGGTGTGTGAACAAATTTTTTTAACAGTGCTTAAATATTGTCATAAACTGAAGTAGGAAGATAAATAACATTTATTTGTAATATAGTATTTCCAGGCACTATACTTTGCTTAAATACCATCATATTTAATTGTAACAACAAGCCTATCAGGTGTTACTCTGTGTGTTTGTGCAAAGATAAAGTTGAGGCTCAGAGACAGTCTATAGTCAATACATGGGGAAAAAGACAGGGTCTGCACTTGGATCTCTCTGACTCCAAATACAATGTCTTCTACACATACCTATTACCATTTTTTAGTCATTTATATCTTAGTACAAATTATTTTATTCACATTTTAGTGTGAGTCAGTTTACTCTGACTTATTTCCTGCTGACTACAACATTTCAGTCTTCCTGAGAAAGGGGAGGTTTGAGGAAAAGGAGGAGGGGTGGACAACTTAAAGATGGAAGAAAAGTAGAAATCTGGGGTACTTTGATGATGCTTTGTAAAGAGTATGAGGTTGTAAGGTGCTTAATGTCATTGTACTTCTACTGAGGGCATCTTGTGGGAAAGAAAGGAAACACTGAGGGGAAGAAAGGATAGTAAAGACACTCTTAGAATTTTGACATATTTGATTTTGATCATGGAAAATGGAGCAGTATAACATTAAATAGTGAAGCAAAGCTGAATTCATCCTTATCTGAAAAATTATTTCTAATTTATATAGGTTAGCTTACAGAAGCACAGCTTTGCTTCCCTAAAATTGATTTCATCTGTCTTTCTTTAGATAAGGCTTACACAAGGAAGTGAATGATGAAGAATATGAGTAGAAAAAGTGTCAGATTTGGGACAGTATCTTCTCCTCATGAGGCCAAGGGCCCCACTTTGATTCTAGCAACTTGGGTTTTGGACATAAGAAAGGCAGGATCACCCCTCATTCAGTAAGCCCATGGTGCATAATGTAATGTTGGGATTTCTTTTATGCGTATCTAATGAAGAAGCAGTTGTAGGTGGCCCTCGTTCTGTTTCTGCAGAACAAGTCATAATATAGTTCACTCAAGATATATAGTAGTCCCCCCTTATCCATAGTTTTTCTTTCCAAGGTTGTAGTTACCTATGGTCAACTGCACACTGAAAATACTATGTGGAAAATTCCAGAAATAAACAACTCATGCGTTTTAAATTGCAGCCATTCTGACCAGAACAAAGAAATCAAGCGCCATCCAGCATTGTCCTGCCTGAGATGTTGTAACAGAGGGATCAGGCGTGATCACTGGGAGAAGGCAGGGGCGTGGGGAGAAAACACCAAAGCAGAACTGAAGATTAAAAGCAGCTTGCTCTCCCTGCAAAAGGAGGGGCTGTGGGAGAACGGAGATTGCCCGAGGCAACGGAGCAGCTTGTGACTCAGCAGAAGGGAGCTTGTACAGAGCATCTGTGGTTCAAGACTGCCTCCTTGCTAAATATGGCAGCCAGAAAAGGGGCAAAGGCAAATAAGGCCAACACTGGCCCTCATTGGTTGAAAAACGACATTTCCACTGGCTTCTGGAGTGCATGGGATTCTGGGAGAGGGCTTTTAAACAGAAGGTGTGCAGAAGCTCGCTCTTTTAGTCTCTTGGTTTCTTGACCTCTTGGCCACTTGGCCTTTTAGCTTTTCAGGCTCTTGCTTTGCCCCACCCGGATGGGAGTGGCAGAGGCTGGGACCACTTGGGACTTAGACCCCTCATGGTTGGAAGCCAGCTCCCTGGAGGCAGGGTCCCAAATTGGGATGCATGCTTTACCTGGCCCCAGGCCTTGGGATGCTACAGCCCAGTGCAGCCCAGCATGTGGGGCCTGGAATACTTCCACTCTCTTGCCCTAAGAGCAGCACAGAGACTGAGAGCAGCACGTGCAGACACGAGCTGGGAAGTTTCTCAGGAATGGAGCTTTCCCCTGCGTGACCGTAGGAGTGATCTGGCAGCACGCCCCGGACCTGAGAGGGTGAGAGCTGCTGGAAACCAATGGCGACTCGGGCACCCGAGAGACAGAGAGCCTGGAGCACTACAGAGATTTTAGTTAGCACACATTTATATTGGTTCTCTATTGTTGTTGTAAACATCTTTCTCCTTAATAATCCTACTTACTTGAAAGTATATTTAGACAGAAATTTTAATTTTGGACATTTTAAAACAGCAACAAAAGCTCAGAAAAGACAAAGAAAATAACCTAATCCCTTTGCAAATATTTCTATAAACCAGATGATACTTGACATTTAAAGTACTTATCATGTTGCATTTGTGTAAAACAATTATTTTGGAAATATAAATTCAACATTTTCCCCAAATAAAAATAAGATTTTGACATATTGGTTTGTTTTTGTTTTTTACAAAAGTTTGTGGTTTTTCTACGTGTCTGTTTTGCTAACTGGAGGAGAATATTTATCTGTTAGCTATTAGTGATGGTTGAAACAGACACAAACTTGCTATCATAAGGTACTGTATTCAAGGAAGAGTTGGAAAACAATCAAAACACTAAGTATAATCTTTATAAGTTTCACTGATCGAAACTGCAACACTGGTTACTAGATAAAATCTAGAGAAACAGATTTTCATTTCAGAGAATATTTAACTACTGATTGTATTATTAAGAAATTGAATGCCTAAGCTTTTGTCCAAAGTTTTCTTTAAAAGTCTTGAAAGACCACTGAATAATATTTATTAATGCATAATTCGATGAAAAGACTGAAAAAAAAGAGAAGAAAATTCTGCTTCTAGACCAAGTTTTCTTTCTGTCTATAACAAACCTATATTTACAAATTGCGCTGTATCACTTTGGCCAAATCTATTCATTTAAAAATCCATGCGAAGAAAGAACAGCAAATGAAAAATAAAGCCAAATGAGACGAGTGATGTGGATAAGCAACAGCTTTGGCTCAGTCTCTGCCCTTCTGCTCAACTCTCCCTTCACTTCTCCTGGGACTATCTTTCAAGCCTGAGGTGTCAGCTGTCACTTCTGTGCCAAAATTCACAAAGGCATCCCTGTCATACTCTCTTATCTCACTGCTATTCTTGTGTTTCCATCTCTCTGCTGAGTGTTTCCAACTTTCTACTGAATGTGACATTGTCACCCCCAACACGCTCTGTTTAAACTTCAGTCACCTTCAAAGTACTCTCCATTTGCTACAGTCCACCTTTCGAGATGTTTCTTCCACTGCTCAAAACAGTTTTTGAATTTGATTTTGATGCCTTTTAGTGCTTCTGCTGATTGTTTGTTTCACCTCTTCCACATCAGCAAAATATTCCCCTTTGAGGACTTTTTTCATCCAGAGAAACAAAACAAAAGTTGCTTGGGGTGAATAGGAAGGGTGGGACCTGGGGGTCAAAAACTGCCGAACACTCAGTGTGGTGTGAGCAGGTGGGCTGGTGAATCACCCAACATGAAATGGGCAAATGTGTTGAGAGACTCTTCAAAAAAAAAAAATCACTAAAGCTGAACGCAGCCTCTCACAACAACACCAGCTGGTACACTGGTACAGATGGGTTCCTAGAACACTCACCTAGTGGGGGAAGCCTGTAGTACAAGGGACCCTCCCTTCAGAAGATAATTCCATTTTTTTTTTG
>VMDR010033607.1:0-11316 GCA_007922815.1 Macrotus californicus
TAACACCACTGTGCCCACTTTAATTAACTTAACCTCACTAAAGAAAAGACCTTTCTTCCAGGAACCCTGTGACCAGTGAAATGTTAAAGTTCACATTTTGTTCAATTTTACCATACCAATTTAAAACCTGCATTTAATAATTATGTATGCAACTAGGGAGGATTTTACTCCATATTCATAAGAAAACAAGATCCTATACATTTCAATTTTTTAAAAAATTCTAATACTCAATATCATCACTATTTATGTGTATTGTATATTCTTAATAATCTTTTTATTTTAGAATCATGTTTTAAAAAACTTTTACTGTACTACCACTGAATAACAAGAAACAACTTGAACTTCTTATAGACATACCACGAAATGTATGCTTTGTTTCTGAGTATGAACACTCATAATTATTGAACATCACAGTACTGCTAAAAGAGCCATTTTGAATAGCTAGATCATGGAGCTGGTTGTGTTGACTGTATATGTCTGTGAAATGATTCATGACGGTGCTGAATGATGTGAAGTTCACAGTGGATCTGTAACAGGGTGCAGCCAGGGGGACCCCAAATAGGGATTTGTAATGGGGTCCAGAACTCAGGGTGTCCAGGGAATATTAAAAGAATATGGGATGTCCTTACCCCCACAGGTCTGAGCTGGGGGATGGGACACATGAAGCAGGACCCTTGAGAGCTGTTTTGCATAGCCAGAGTTTTGCAAATAACCTCAGGCATAATCATTTAACATACCTATAAGTTTTAACTGGTTTCATGGATATGTTAAACAGCTGTGGACATGCTTTGAGCCAGGGGGATGGGAGTGACTTCCACCCATCATATAACTGGGAGGCAACTCCTCCTGGTTACAGCACCTGTGAGAGAGCTTGGAGATGATTGGCTCCACGCCATGGGGCCATGCCTGCTGGGACTTACTATGGCAGCCCAGTAAAGCTGGACCAATACAGGAATGCTAGCAGGTGTAGCCCATTGGGGGAAAAGTCGGAAATGGGGCTGCAGAGGAAGATTGGCACTGGGATTTAAACACAGGTGCAGCAGCCATGCTGAGTTGGTTGGGACCACGTGACTTTGGGCTGCTCCCTTTTGCCAGGTGCCTTAGGAAGCAGGAGAGACCTTGGAGGGAAGGAAAGGGGTGAAAGGATTCTTGCTAGTGGTCCATGAGAAGGTGCCATATGGTTTTGGATTAACTGGAGATCACGGTGATGACACAGCTGATGGTGCCAGAAACTGAGGGGCTACCAGAGCCACAGACTTCTACTTCTTTTTCTGAGATACCCTGGACTTGGCAGAGGGAGAAGGAAGGACTGTGTGCGTTTGTGGGTGTTCTAAAGGACTTTGGGATCTCAATGAAGACATTAAGTCATTACTGTAAGTCTGTGTAACTTTTTAAATAAATAATTCCTTTCCTGTTCACCGATCTCTGGCATAAAGAGATGCCTTTCTCTGGTGGTGGGCAAGACGAACCTAGTACAGGGTGGAGGACCCCCGGAGCACAAAGGTGGGTCCATTTGGTAATAGTATATAGTTCACCCCCTGGGTCTGTTCTATAACAGATCTACTGTGAAAGAAAATATGTGCATGCGTGTGGGTGCCATGATGCTAGAAGAAAATGGAAACAGAAGGAATGACTACTCATCCTTTTATCTTCTTATTTTACCTTTTCAGATAAACATGCCTTTTCTAGCTTTGCCAAAGAAGCCCCAAACAAACAAAAAACAACAAATACACCATCACCACCATATATCCCTGTCTGTGAGATGGTAATCTTGATTAGAATTAACTTTAACAAAAAAATAATTAAAATTTTAAAGAGGTGTTTAAAGCTTAGATATTAGAAGATCAAATTAAATTGTACAACTTATTTGATGCTAATATTCTGAGTGTTTTCCTGTCAATAATGGAGACTTGGAAATGCCACATAAAATATTGCATATGAAATAGTTGTCTCTTATCTAGAATTTTGCTTTCTGTAGTTTGTCAACAGTGATTCAAAAATATTATGTGGAAAATTTCAGAAATAACAAATTCATAAGTTTTAAATTGTGTGCCATTCGAGTAGTGTGATGGAACCCCGTGCGTCTCCTCCTTGTCCTGTCAAGGTGTCAATCGTCCTTTTGGCCCCTGCCCCCAAATCACTCTGTGACCATCTTGTTTATCAGATGGACTGTCCCAATGTCACAGTCCTTGTGTTCAAGTAACCTTTATTTCACTTAATAATGACTCCAAAGCACAAAAGTAGCCCTGGCTGATGTGGCTCAGTGGATCGAGAGCCAGCCTGTGAACTGAAATGTCGCTGGTTCGGTTCCCAGTCAGGACACCTGCCTGGGTTGCGGGCCGGGTCCCCAGCTGGGGGCAAGCGAGAGAAAACTGATAAATGTTTCTCTCACACATTCATGTTTCTCTACATCCCTCCCCCTGTCTCTAGAAAATAAATAAATAAACAAATCTTTCAAAACTAAAGTGAAAAAGTGAATGTTCTGAATTTACGCCCAGAAAATTGTACACTGAGGTTCTACGATCTACTGTAGGAATGGATCTTCTATCTATGAAATTGTGAAGAAAAAAAAATTCATGCTAGTTTTCTGAGAGAGAGAATGCGTTCACATAACTTTATACAATATGTTGCTATAATTCTATTTTATTATTAGTTATTGTTGTTAACCTCTTAACTATGTCTAATTGGTAAATTAGACTTTATTATAGGTATGTATGTGTGGGAAAAACATAGTACGTATAGGATTTGGTACTATACGAGGTTTCCAGCATCCACTGTGGGTTCTGGAATGCATCCTCTGCGCATAAGGAATACTGTGAACTTACTAACTACCTAAATTACAATCTAAGTTTTTTCTCAATCTAGATATTAAGAAAAAACCTGCAAAACTTTTAAATAAAAACTGTAGATTTACAAGGGTATTAGGATTGTCAGGCAATGGGATGGAGGCTTCTCATGGTGGTATGATATCAGTTTAACAGTGATTGGGCTATTGACCATAACACACCTGGGATGCAGGTGTGAGTACGTGTGTGTGTGTGTGTGTGTGTGTGTGTGTGAGAGAGAGAGAGAGGAGGCTGCCCATTATCAGACTATGGCTCAAAGAAAAGAGGAAATTCCAAAATCTAGGATTACTGGAGCATCTGCCTGCAAATTTAGAAGCCCCAGACAAAGCTGAGTAAAAATGTGATTTCCATATTTCACAGGCAAGTCTGCAGTTTATGGTGATGAGAGAGTTCAGGTCAAGAATTGCCTGTTTAAAAGTCCAGTGTCAGTGCTTGGCCAAAGTCAAGTCCTTTTTACCAGCATCATCATCTCCAACCTGCAGGAATATATCCAGGTTTCCTGGGACCTTAAGCTTAAAGAATTTGAGAGGCCTCACTGAGAAAAGTTTCGAAAATCATATCTATATACATTTGGATACAAATTAAATATTTTATTTAGAATGAGAAAGTCATAACACAATAAAAATTGGAAAAGTGACAAATGCCATAAACATCACAAAACTCAAAAAAGTATCATTTTTTCTTCCTAGGTAACTGCTTGTCACACTTCTGTAATGCTTTTTTCCCTTACATTTGTTTTGTTACCCCTACTCTTTGCTGGCTTTCCATGTGACAAAGGTTTTATATTGCACATGTATGAATCTGACTTGTCTCATTTCCCCATTCTATAATTTCAAGCCTGAAGTCCATTGTCTTAGTCTTTGAAACATTTCCCAAAACCGCTTGCCTTTGGCTTCTTACTCTAAAGTACAGGTGCTTGATCCTACTTTTGATGGCATGCAGCCCTGATGTGGTCAGTGCACCTACGGAGTGAGTCCTTCCTCTCAGATGGTGTCACCACTGGCTTCTCCTCGCCACAGTTTTGCTATCTCTGCTGATTCCACTCTCCTTAAAGCAAGCTGGGACACGGAGTGGGGATCTGGAACCTGAAGTGTTTTGTTCTGTGTTTTTAAGCAGAAGAGCATAGGTGAACGCTGTGGAGGATGGGAAATAGCTCTGTGTACTTTGCTTAATATGAAGAAACATACAAAGCTCACATTCAAAAAGTCTTCTCCCCATTGGTGACTTGGAAGCATCTTTATTCCCTTTCAATCTTGTAACACTTTGTGGCCCACTCTTTGAGATAAACTTCCATACAAAAATGTAACGTACACACTCTCCAAAGATCGTTTTCCTCTGAAGTCACACTCATCATCTTGCATGTTTGATTACTTCTAGTACCCTGCATGAGAGACAATTTAGAACTATCATGCATCATTTTGCATCAGTCAATCTTTTGGGAGCAGATAATGGCTTAGCTTTTAATCATGCTTATTAATATATGAGCAAGTTGGCACTCAAAAGGAATTTATAAGGCATGGGTGACCCATCCCCTAATTTGGGTAAGTCCCAGGTGGAGAAATCCACTGTGGGCTTGAGTCCCCTTTTGGCAATAAGATAAATAGCCTTGCCATCATTTGATTCTAAATTGATTCTCCTACTTAGCCACGGCTTTATCAATGCTTGGCTGAATGTAAAGCTGGAAGTGAGTGACTTCCTCAGGGTGTACTGCTTTTGATGGGTTAGCTGTCAAACGCTCCATTGTCCAAATTACACTGCTACTGTAGATTTCCCGCTAAGAAACAATTTACTGTAGCATTGGGCTATCAGTCTTGTGGGCTGTGTTGGTTTTGGGGTATCGAAATCTGATTAACTTACTGCAGATACACAGCAGTTTCTACCGTTGCTTTTCCCAAATTTCCATTTCCTGTATTGTTAGCAGGATAACAGAGCTCTGTACAGGGAACGACCCAGAATAAAACAGTAAGCGCTGCTGCCCAAGTCTGATGCGCTATGAAAGCTGAAGATAAGCATGAAAATAATGACTAAAAAAAGGAAAAGAAGATGAAGAAGTGAAATCATCAACACTTTCTCATATTTTTCTTCTTCCAACGAAGGACACATAAATTATCTGCTATATATTTACTTCGAGTCAGATATATTTTCCAAATGGATAAACAGCTATAAAGGGTAAGCACTCCAAGTTGTATATGTATGGACTTTCTTTATTGTTGTTAAGTGCATAAAAATAGTGGGATGTCACAAACACATTTCCTTTGCGTGATTTAATGTCTTCTCTTTTTAGAAAGCTATTTCCATAATAGCCATCACCAAGATTTCTGTTTTAGTGTGTACAGGCTCAATGGTCACTTCACTGACTCCATCCAGCAATTTAATGAAGAGTCCGTTTACCTTTTGCCAACTGCTTATTTATATAAATACTTAAGAACAGTGCAGCAAGAAGATTTCTGTGATAAGGAAAACGCCAGACTGCTTACTCTATTCAATACGGGGGAGTCAAGAACTAGAATTAGTATGATCGTTGCATTCAAGACAGGACCAGACATCAGTCCTAATATTGCATTTGTAGTAGATGATATTGACATCCATATTTGCTAACTTAATTGGAGCACAACAAGTAGCTTTAATATAAACTTCCCAATTTTTAATAAGCAAGCCATGGACATTCTTGTTGCACTGGCAAATAACTGAGCTCCTAACCTTTCCATCTTAATTCTCAGTAACGACTACTGGTTTCCTCTTCACATCCGGACATCACGTTTGTCTCTTTCATCTTACATTTCAAAATAAGGTCTAAGTTCTTCCAAACATGATTTTACTTCAGGCCACTAAACATTTGGTAAATGGCACTGATCACTTTACTTAAGAAAATGTCATTTATTAAATTAGTAGCATAATGTTGAAAATGACTTAATCTACAATAAAACAATAACTAGAACAGTATGTTTCGAACTAAATACTTTCTTCTATACAAATATAATTAATGATATTTTAATAACTCAAATATACATGTAACATACATGTATACACACATATGTGGACGTACATACAGCTGACCCTTGAACAACACAGACTTCAACTATGCAGGTCACTTACACACAGATTTTTTTCAATAAATGCTGGAAATGTATTCTCTCTCCCTTACAATTTTCTTAATAAAATTTTTCCTTTTCTAGCTCACTTTATTGTAAGAACACAGTATATAATACATATAACATGCAAAATATGTGTTCATTGACTGTTTATGTTACTGGTCGTGCTGTTAGTAGTTAAGTTTTGAGAAAGTTGAAAGTTGGACAGTGATTTTCTATTGTGTGAGGGGTGGATGCCCCAAACCCCTGTTGGTCAAGGGTCAATGGAATATATATATATATTCCATCTATATGCATACACACACACACACACACACACACACACATCCATCCTTGCTTTATACAAAATCTTGTCAATTTCATGGTTAAGAAAATAACCGAATATTGTCCCAACATTAAGACCATCTCTGCCTACTTTTTAAAAAAATCAACTTCATGTGGGAAATATTACTGAGTAACGATTATACAGGGTAAGCACAGTAAAAATAGGTTTACTGTTCTATTTTGACACTTTTGAGTTAATAAAGCTATTGCAATAATCAGAAACTATATGTCTTTTTCCATACAAAACAACTGTAAACCTACTTTTGCCCACCCGTGTATATTAGGTTCTGTGCTTGTTCTTGCAAATAAATACAACATGCTTATGGATAGTCTTTGTTCTTATGGAGTTCATAGTATAATGGAGAGAGAGAGGATTTGAAAAGTAATTACAAATACAAGAAGAACAGAAGTATAAAGCAAAAAAGTACAAATTGTGCCTGCAAGGGAAGAGTCAGAGGAGATGGTGTCTTAGCAGAACCTTGAAAGACAACCTGGTTAGGGGGACAAGTGGGTAAAGGGCACTCCACACACGCACCATGTTGCAGAAGTGAGCCCCGGCAGAGCTGCTGTGAAGAAGCACCAGAGGACTGGTAGAGCAGGAACACTGGCCTCCTGTCCACGATGCGGAGAAAAGCCACGGAATAAAGCGTGCCTGGCAGATGGAATCAGAACTTTGAATGGCATTTTGGCAAGAGGCCATTAAATAATTTTGCAGAGGAGATGACAGGTCCAGATTTCCATTTTAAAATAATTACTCGGGTGGCTGTGTAGAAGAGGGACTCAAAGGGGTAGAAGACAGAAAGGGGGATATTAAGTGCGAGGAAGACTATTGCAAATCTGGTGAGAGATTATGCAAGCCTGCACCAAACAGTGGCTTTGGAGAAGATGAGAAACAATATTTAAGAGATCCTTAATGGCTGAACTGAGTTTATATCTTTGCTTACAGGTACTGGAGGAAAGAGAGGAAGTGTCTGGCTTAGCTGGTTGGTGCTACCAGTAAGTTAGACAGAATGTACAAAAAGGACCGTTTTAAAAGGGAGAAGAAAGATGAGTTTCTCACATTGCATCTGTGCTCAGAGGGAGGCCTGGAGCCCATTAGGTAGTGGCAGTGGACGATCTCCCAGAGTAAAGGGAAATGTCTTCAGATGCTGGGGCAACTATGGGTTCCCTGATCATACTGTCTCTTCACTTGGTGCTTTGTAGACTCTAAATTAAAGGAAGAAAAACTTTCATGCTCTTAAAGACTTCATTTGATTTCAGACATGCTCTGAAAACACAACTGTGCTGTTCATGATTTTCCCTTATTGAGTAGGTAAGTTGGAATGCTCATATCTATAAAAACTGAAGATTACAATACGCAGAAAGATAGAACGATGAACGTTGTACTGCTCAATTTCATTTGGTCCTTGTAAAACTTCATATCTTCATTAGAACTCATTTTTATCATCATCAAACAAGTAAGAGCTAAAGCCAAATAACATTGAAGGGTGCTTCATAGATCTATTGAGCATCGACAGAGGAACTTTAACAGCGCAGCGGTTTATTCTAGGGCACTGCCATTGAAAGTGACAGAAGTTTCCGTTGGTATCAAGAGGACGGTTTTTACTTTAGGAGGAAACAAAAAGTGCTTATAAACTTGCCGATCTTCATATTCTTACAACAGAATGATCGTGTTTGCTGATGGCTGCCCTCATCGATCTCCTGACTGGCCGGCGGCTGCAGGTTCAGTCCTGTGATGACAGTTGCTGGCAGACCACCTACCCAGATGGCTCTTAGGACCCCAGATTGCACGTGTTTAAGGAATGTACCTTCTCCACCTTGTTTTTCACTCAATACCTTTGTGAGCTCTACTATGTCCAGAATTCTTTTCTTTGGACATATTTTGGTAACTACCTGAGAAAAATCAGGCTATATTAAGATGACAATTTTTGCATAAAACAGAACCTAGAAGTTGCTCAGGGGCTTAAACAGATCTGTACAAAATGGAAACATCAAAAGCCTCAGTCTTCTCCAGAGGACAGTTAATGATCTCTCTATGTGAAGTCTGTTAAAGGTGCCACTACTATTGCTGGTACCTATTCTGAAACTTTTCCCGACACATTCCTAAACATCTATCATAATTTGCAGTGTCTCTCCCTGTAATTTTTCCAGTGTCTCTCCTGTCTGTTCCTTCATTCCCTCGTAGCTCACTCTCACATTAGAACCATTTCTACCTGGTCTCTGGGACTACTGTTAGTTCTGCATATAGTTTCTGCATATCCTGTTGGCTAAACATTCATGTCTCTCCATTTTTTTTCAGTCTTATCTTTTTCTTTATGAAAACGCTGATCTTTGGATGCACTCAAATAGTTCTTTCTTCTGACCACAATTTGAACATGAATACCTTCGATCATTCCACTCTCTCCATTTGAAGCCCTCTGTTCTTCTCCATCTAATGCCTGTTTAGCCTTTGAGATGCAGATGATGTCTCAGTCTCCCCAATGGTGATGTTCTCCCTAGCACATACAGACAAACTTTGCTTTGGCTGTAACCTGCTGGTTTCTCTTGGGGCAAGAATGTTGATAGCAGGAGACACGGGGGCCATGTTGTCACTTTGTTGGGAAGAGTGAATGCTAGGGCTGTCCTCACTATTCAAGAAAAAGACCCTTGTCTTATGCTCCTCTTATGCTTAAAGTAATGTAGTAAAGTGTTATTTTTTCTCCATGAGGCTGTTCCTATAGATCTTAATGGACATTCATATAGGTTATGATCCAAGATTAGAAACCTATATAAGATGCCAACAAAATACAAAATATATTATCAAGGCTTGGACATTTATGGCAATGTTTAAGCTAACTTAAAATCTAGCCTTCCAGAAACACTTCTCCTTCAGTCTCACATAAGTAAAATGTGAGATTTTAAAATAGTAATTAAAACCTAGAAGAAAAAAATATATTCTAACTCATAAAGAAATAATATTTTAAAAACATGTTCATGTTTTATGTGACACAGTGCCCTATTTAAGTTCAATACTTTAAGAATAAGCAGCCATACCTCAAATTAAATATCCTGTTCCACTTTTAAAACGTAAAAAACCAAAGCTCTGAAATTCCACCCATATGCAAAGCTAACAATTCAACATTAATGGTTTTAAAGACAATGCCAAATGCATTCTAAAACCCCATGTGTCTGCCATTGCTGACCTGACTATGAACTTTGGTAATCAACCCTGTCAAAGAGCAGAAAAGATTTTTTTTTTTTGCCTGTGATAATGCGTCTTAAACATGAGTTCAGGGTAGATTTTCACTTGAGCTGACAGAAACCTCCTCCCTAAAATATTTTTACTTGTAATAACCTGATTATCTCAATGAGTTTGCTGTTCAGTAGGACCTGCCTAAATGATTGACTGCTCCCCAAAAGTATAGGAATGGTTTCCAAGCTATGTTTTCAAGGCAGTTAGGTAGATAAGCAAAGCCCATAAGAATTCTGTTCAAGAGATGGATGGTTCTACATTTGTTCCAAAAAGATATTTTTCACGTTCATTGAATAAGCACATTGGTTTTAACATTAAAAACTCCCTAGCAGTGATGATCTATTTTTATGCAAACACTATAAACTTTACACATGCCACATTAATAATAATACAGAAAAGGGTTCTGAAGAATAGGAATCCAGGAATGTGAAAGATGACGTAAATTAAAAAACAACCACCAGCAGCAATAGTAGGACAGCAAACAAGAACAGTAATTTACCAATCCGGCACTACATAAAACTAGCGAATGTACTTCATAATGTTTATCTTTGCTATAATTTTCAGAACACAAAGCCATACCTTGATTAAAAGTCTGATCTATTATTCATAAAATCACTTTAGAGAATTTCTTTATAAAGTCTTATTTCAAAACAGATGCAAACTAGTCATCTTAGAACATGTAGACAAACAAAATTTTTGCAATGAAACTGATAAATCACTTCGCCTTTTGAGAAAAACACTTGCATACTCGTTAAACAACAATGGCAGCCACAAAGTGAAAGCGAGTCCCTCCACTTTGACTCCGCACTCTTTACTTGACCATGGCCAAGAGCAGTAGTTGCTTTTGGAGACAGGTTTAAAGTGTGATGACGCCTATGATGACAGGTTGAAGCAAGTCTTGTATAACATTAATTCACATTCCGAGTATCTACACTTTGCCAGGCACAGGGCAGAAGGCATATACTCCCTTAATTTGTTAGCTACCCAATTAATTATATCTTATTCCGATTTCTACTCTAGAATGAGGAAGCTAAGGCTCGGCAAGGGGAAGGAGCTTTGCACAAGTCCACGACATTTATAAATGGTAGAACATGACACAAAGTCAGCCAGTCTGACTCCAGAGCTGTGTTCTCAATTCTTTGGCTATGCTGTCTCTCTACAAGGCTCCCCAAACACCATTTTTTAAAATAGTGATAATTAATAAGCCTATATATTATATAAAATAGTATTTTCTAAAATCTGCCAGACAAGAATCCAGTATACAATTGAACCCTGTTTCTTTTTTTTTTTTTGCCAGGTACAGGAAACGTTGCAAAAAGCTGCCCTAAGTATATTCCATGGATTTCCGAGTTGGCAATTTGATAGGCCTGTTATTATTCAAAAACACACTTGTCCCTAACCATACTAGAGCACTCAAGTGAAACAAAGCAGGTTACTCTGAAAGCATTTATAAAGCAGCGCTCACAGCTGTACAAACCCACAAAGCATTCAAAGCCGTTGGAAAGGAAATCTGGTCAATGAAAATACTAACCATCACAGTTAAGGCAACTCCCTAACATTTATCTTCCCATTGGTTTTTATAACAAATGTTCTACTATTCAGTACGAAAAGAAAAATCTAAATATCCACTACAGGAGGTATGGGGAAGATATCTGCATCACAAAATAAAGCATTTGTCAATAAAAAAAGAGAAACTAGATGGATAGATGGGTTTCCATCTGTTTGTTCTCCCAAACAAAAGCATTGCACCGTCTTGTAGACTGGGATCTTATATTGTAGCCACTAACTTCATGTGGTGTTGAGCACTTGAATCGAATATAAC
>VMDR010033608.1:0-11309 GCA_007922815.1 Macrotus californicus
TAGTTGGGGTAAATGACTTCGGTTTTCCAATGTTGCTTATGAATGCTTATGAGATGTTCAGGTAAGAGATCCAGAAGATGATTAAAAATACTGAACAGAAGAGAATCATGTCTAAGGTAGCCAAATTCTTTGTTTAGTCTGTAAAAAAAGGCATTTAAGAGGTCGATGTAATGACTCTTTAAAAGAATAAACATTTTTTAAGATTCTTCCTACCAATACACAAAGCTTAGACATAACAGGAATAGAATGCTAGGAAAAGAGAATTTTGAATTTACTTTCCATTCTGCAAGAACGTCTAAAAGAAACTTAAAATCAATACCTAGCTTATTGATGCCTGCACCTGTTTTATCTGCTAAGCTACAAAAAACATTAGCAGTGGTAATCCAATAGTCACATTATAATAAATTTTCAAATAAAAATCTTATTGTAGAAGAAATTATTAACAAATTTTTTTTTACATACCTGGAGATGTTTCTAGCCTGGCTCATTTATCATTCCATAAATGATAAAAGATAAATGATTATAAACAAAATATTAGATAAAACTGAAGATGTAGATGAAAATTGCATTTGCTCTATTGAAAAATCTCATGTGGAAATAAGGAAAAATTGTAACTCACATTTTCACCTTCTTACAGCAATTCAATTTTGTGTGAGAAAACTCACTCCAATAGTTAAATCCAATCTTCTCTTCAAGTTTATAATTCTTGCATTTAAAGTTTTTTTCTAAAAGATAAGAAAATTGAGGATTAGCTAATTTTGTATCAGAGGACCTGAAGGTCCATAGTGAAAGCCTGGGAATAAAAGCCAAGTAGTTCATTCAGCGTTTTCTTGCTTAGCATTTAGAAATCTCTGGATTCTGAAAATTAATCCAGCAGTGCCCTTGTCACAATGGATATTCCTCAAACAAAAATTCCTAAAGCCTATTTTATTTTGTGTGTAAATTTAGTATTCAATCACTTTGATTACTTCAGTCACATGCCATTTGGTTTCAGGAGTGTTAACAGAATAAAACTATAGAAAAATCTCTAGCGTATGCAGTGGTCACAAAATGCATATTCTGGTGTATGGTACTCTTTCTTTGGTTAATTTTGAGCTAACTAGAAACTTGTTTTCCCCCAGCTGTTGGAAATAGTTCCAAGTGTATTAATCTACTTTCCTTCCTTAGTAGAACTGAATTTAGTCCAAAATCCAATTTTATTCATCTTTTCTGAACGTCCTTATAGTAGTGCCTCTCAAATCATGCTCTTTCCAGACTTCCTTGATTTGAATTGGGACGCTATACCAAAAAGTGAAAGTCTCACACAAAGTTATGCTCAAATTAAGACAATGAACACCAACCACTTTGTCAAAATCAAAATTTATTAAATATATGGCATCAGCTACCCTTTACTGGTACTAAGGTATGGAAAGTGTGAAATTTAACAACAACAAAAAATCTACAATTAGTTAAGTGTGATACAGCATTATTACAGAGTGTTTTACAAAAAGCATCATTATTTCCAGGTGTTCCACTACCTGACAAGTTTAAAAATTAATACCTTTTCATTAACTGTGATCTTATTTTCTAAAATAAAAAAACTAGGGACAAGTGGCCTGACAAAGGATTTTCTGATGTGTGAATTTATATGTAAGTCAATTTAAACTAAATGGAAAACTAAAGGCAGTAAAACTAAACCATCCACTGTTGTCAGTACTAAAGCCCCAGAGCGTCATAACTTGCTCCTATAGGTCAAGAAAGATTTGGGTCCACTTCCCTTGAGAGTTCAGGAACAAAAAAATAAATGCCCAAACAGTTTACAAAAACCACAGTATCTTTTCAAAGTTTACCTCTAACACACAAATGCAATGTAATTTTGTTACTCACCATAATAGGATTTATAAAACTATTAATTCATAGAGCAACACCAGCCATGAGGTCCAGAAACTGAACACAATTAAGTCCTGTGATGTTGTCTTTTATTTAAACCTGAAGATGTATCTCTGGGCCTGTACTTCTAGTCTCCATTAGAGAGAAACTCAAAAGGAAGGCCCTTGCCAAAAGTGAGGCCTTAGGAGGCCCGCATGTCCACTGCGCCACCTACACAAGCCCTAATTGTCACTCTCCAACATAAACCTTCGATTACAGCCAGGTCAATCTCTTCCTTATATATCTTTGTCACTTCCACCCTCTGATTTTTCCAACTATCCCCTAACAGCCCGCATTATACGTTTCCAAGCCTGATCCAAATTCCACGTGTTCCAGGAGGTCCCGCCCAACCATCCCAATGTTGGCTCTTCTGCAACCTCCAACAGCACTTCCAATTAGTAATTTTTGTTCATTACATCCCATCTTGCAAGTCCATCTTTCTGCTCACGCTAAAGTGAGGAGGGCAGCTTTAGTGAACACTCACCTACCCTCCACCATTCCTGGCAAGGTGTTCAACACACAGTAGACACTCAATAAATAAAATGGTTCAGGTATCATCTCACATATGTGTAATCTAATGAACAAAATAAACTGATGAACAAAATAGAAACAGAGGCCTAGACACACGGAACAGACTGAGAGCTGTCAGAAGGGTAGGGAGGAATGGATGAGGGAAGATGAAGGGACAAGGCAAAGAACACACATGCATAACTCATAGGTGCAGACTACAGTGTGGCCACAGCAAGAGGGTGGGGTGGAGGAATGGGCGGAGGCGGGCAAAGGGGGAGAAATGGGGACATCTATACTAGCGTCAACAATAAAAATAAAGAAAAAACCAAAATAAAATAAAAGTTAAATTAAAATAAAATGGTCCAGGATTTGATGCAAACCAACCACTGCAATAGAACGGCCAGACTCTGGACACTGCAAGTCCCAGAGGTCCGTGTGGGTCTGGCCCCTGTTACCTGGACCCCGCGCTGTTGTTTTTAACAGAACAGGACTCCAGACAAAATAGTGGAGAGTCTGACAGAGAAGGGTTGGGGGGCTTGAACCGGCAGTACGATGTTCACCGAGACGAACAGGGCACTTCTGCTCTGTCAAGGCGACGATGGCAGGCCGCACCACGTACCGCAGACTGGAAGCCACCAACCGCCCCGCACCGCTCCGCACCTGCTCACCCCGCGCCCGCCGCCCGCTGCGCGCCGACTGCTCTCGGCCTGACGTCGAGGCGGCCAGGGAGCATGCGCGATGCGGGCCCGAGCGTCGGTCCTAAGAAATCCGTGCGCTACGTCTGTTCACAGGCTACCTGGATTTTTTAACTCGAATCGAAGCTCCAGTCTGGCGCTGCCATCCTCGCCTCCGTGCAACGCGCCTGGAGGGAGCCTCGGCATTGTTCCCCCGCCACCTCGGTGCGTGCCCTAGTGGCTACAGCTGTCTCGGAGTCTGTTCTGGAAAAGGCCTGAGAGGGGTGTGGCCTAGATCACGGGAGCCCCGCACCTCTCGCGTCCCGGTGAAGAAGAATAGTGGCGCCAACGGGTGAGTACTGGCCGTGAACTCCCGGCCGGTGGCGGGTCCGCGGCTACAACCGGAACCCCCGGCTGAGCCGGCATTCCAGACGGAGGATGCTTCCGAGCCCGCTGTGTGTGAGCGGTCGCTCGCGCCGTCGAGGTGCGCTCGGCAGCCTCTGGGGGGCGAGCATGAGCCGGGGCGCGGGGGGCGGGTGGTGGCACGAGTGGCGACGCTCGGGGCAGCTACGGGACCTGCTACGTATCCCCGGCATGGAACAGAGGGGACATTGGATTTAAAGTGCGGTGCAGCATGTTGTTTCCCCAAGAGCGCCCTGGATATGCTAGGGCTTTTTTTTTTTTTTTTCCGGAGCTTCCTATTCGTGTAAACAATTCAGTGCTTTCAAAGTCTTAAAATAGGGAATGCCAGATCTGCTCACTCATGTCATGTCATCTTCGTTTTATAAACGAAACTGCTCACATGTGTTTATTTTCCCAGTGACTTGCCCTGAGTTAGATAAATGTTTTGTGGTTTGAAACTTGTCCTGAGAAACTGTAGCAGGGATGAAGTTCGGTAACTTGCAGTGTGGAAAGCAGCACAGCAGTGCTACGGATGCTTTCATTCATTCAAACATTTGACACGTTTGTTAGCTCTGTGAGTGGCAGAGAGGGGTGTCAGGCATTGTGCGTTGCGTTTTAATTCTGGAGAAACTTACAGTGTGTTTAAAACTTCTAACAATCCTGTACATTTGGAAAAGGGGAGATGTGGAAGTGAAGTAATTGCTGCAAAAATATAGTAATGTTCCAGGTCATGTGGGTACACTATAGCATTAGTAGAATTAGAACTCAGAAGTTCTACCTTATCACCTGAAATAATTGCAGACCACTAAATGTATCGAAGCTGGAAATCATTTGGCCAGATCTTCATTCTCAATAGAATTCTTGCTGGGTTTTCCATGTTCATTTTATAGGGCTCTTCTAGGATAGGAATTTAGGGACAATGATAGAGCTTTTCTGTCACAAAACCAGAGAGTCTGCCACGGGAAAGGCAGCTGAAGCCATGCATGGGGGTGAAAGTCCCTGAATCCTGATTCTTACCAAACATTGGGTAAATTTAAACTGGGGCCTGGCTTTCTAATAAATATTTGAAACTGTTTATATTTCCAAACAGTATTCTATAAACATACTATCTGGAGATTAAAATACTGCCTTATGTTCCAAAAAATTTTTTTAAGATTTTACTTATTTTTAGAGATGGGGAAAGGAGGGAGAAAGAGAGAGGGAGAAACACTCGTGTGGGGGAGAAAGGTCAATTGGTTGCCTCTCGCACACACCCTAACTGGGACCAGCTGCAACCCAGGCATGTGCCCGGACCAGGCATCAAACAGGTGACCCTTTGCTTTGCAGGGCAACACTCAACCAACTGAGCTGTGCTGGTCAGGGTCAGGGCTGTTCCATGTTCTTTCATACTTCAAGGGGTACCTTTTAGTTCTTTGAAATTTAGTGACCTTCTATGAATCTCTCGAGATTTTAAGCTTTAGTTTTATTTTCTGAAAACACCTGTAAGTGACAGAAGAGTATAAACATCATTTATCTTTTTATTCTGAGATTCACTAATTGCCTGAGTTTTTTTAGGATTGTGTTTTATTTTTTTTTAATAGTATCATTACCAAAACTAACACTGATGTTTAACCTCAATAACCAAATAAAGTCCCAGAGTCTGTGATAGCTTGGCACTGGAACAGTGTCATGTGAGCTCCATTTAAGATCTGGAGATAAGTAAATCCCACCCTGTCTGTAGTTTCTGTCATACTTGGTAACCACCCAGATAATTAATTCCACAGAGCCTCATCTCCACTCTTTCTCTATCCGTGGATTGTCTTGTGATCAGCCTCCCAGAGACTTTTTCTTTGGACTCCCCTGTATGTGATGTAAATAAAACTCCTTTATACCTTCATCTTCTCACAGAACATGCCTCCTGTGATATTCGGAACCTGGCTCTCCCTTAAGTGCGCTGTGTTCCCAGCAGCTCACCACAGTGAAAGTGATGCTCCACCATCAGTATTGTCCATCTCCATTGCCTTTGCTCGGCCATACCATCCCACCCTTGTAAAACCTAATAGAAATTCTTCTCCAATTATGCCTTTTATCTCTCCTCTTCACTGCCATTTATTAGCTTCCTGGTCACTCCCTCACATTCATTGAGGAATTTAGCACCCAACTCAGTCTTTATTATTCAGCTCCTATAAAATCATGGGGGTACTAAACCAGTCTTATGCCTCATAGGTCCAACACCCCAAGTTCCCTTACTGCCATGACTGACTGTCTGCAGGACCATAATTTCTAAGGCTGTTCCGTTATTAATATCCTAAATTCTAGCATTCTCTTCTCTTCCTTCTGTTCCTTCATCTCTCCCTCTTCCTTACTTTTCAATACTTATAAGACCGTGTCCCTTGACTACCATTTCATCAGCAGAAGCCTCTACCTAGATAAACTTTTTTTCTTGTCCAGCCACACTACTTGGTTCATTCACTCACTCACACCAGTATCCCAAATTTACTTGCCTTGTCTTTCTCCTACTTTTGTCCAGGATGCTTTCTACTCTAGTTCAATTTAGCCATGTGCTTTTCACCTCATCTATATGTAAAGGTAACTTGTTCTCCCAGCAGGATGAAGAGGATCCTATAAAATATATCCTACTTCCTTTCATGCAAGGTGCATCCTTCTGTACAATTAAACACCTTACCTGTTTGATTTTACCATGTTGCATCATACAGTCATTCTGCCCACCTTCACCATTTGACCGTGGGTAAAAGAGTATATTTTCTTCTTTTGCACAATACTCTCTATAGAGTTTAAATCCTTTTCTATCTGTGATTATAATTAACACATTTCTGCAAAATTGGCAAAATGATGGTAATTGATTAAGTTCTGTAATGGGCACATGGACATGTATTCTATTATTCTACATTTGTTTATTTTTTTAATTACTTTATTGTTGTTCAGTTACAGTTTGCATTTTCCCCCCACTTCCCCCCCACCCCAGCCAATCCCACCCCCCTCCCCTGCTCCCACCCTCCCCCTTGGTTATGTCCATGTGTCCTTTACAGTGTTTCCTGGAAACCCTTCCCCGCAC
The DNA here is from genome assembly GCA_007922815.1 of Macrotus californicus. Lineage (NCBI taxonomy): Eukaryota > Metazoa > Chordata > Mammalia > Chiroptera > Phyllostomidae > Macrotus > Macrotus californicus. The sequence goes on from VMDR010033608.1 coordinate 6,550, forward strand.
TGTTCCCTTCCCCTTCCCCTCTGGCCATTGTTAGATTGTTCTTAATTTCAATGTCTCTGGTTATATTTTGTTTACTGTTTTCTTTTGTTGATTATGTTCCAGTTAAAGGTGAGATCATGTGGTATTTCTCCCTCACGGCCTGGCTTATTTCACTTAGCATAATGCTGTCTAGTTCCATCCATGCTGTTGCAAAGGGTAGGATCTCCTTCTTTCTCTCTGCTGCGTAGAATTCCATTGTGTAAATGTACCATAGTTTTTTGACCCACTCATCGACTGATGGGCACTTAGGTTGCTTCCAGCACTTGGCTATTGTAAATTGTGCTGCTATGAACATTGGGGTGCATAGGTTATTTTGGATTGGTGTTTCAGATCTCCAAAATATATAAAGAACTCACACAACTCCACTCCAGGAAGACCAAAAACCCAATTAAAAATGGGCAAAAAACTTGAACAGACACTTCTCCAAGGAGGATATACAGAAGGCCCAGAGACATATGAAAAGATGCTCGACAATACTAGCCATCAGAGAGATGCAAATTAAAACCACCATGAGATACCACCTGACACCGGTCAGAATGGCCCATCATAAACAAATCAACAGACAAGTGTTGGAGAGGATGTGGAGAAAAGGGAACCCTAGTGCACTGTTGGTGGGAATGTAGACTGGTGCAGCCACTGTGGAAAACTATGGAATTTCCTCAGAAAACTAAAAATGGAATTGCCTTTTGACCCAGCAATTCCACTGCTGGGATTATACCCTAAGAGCCCTGAAACACCAATCTACGTTTGTTTATATTTGAAGATTCTAATAATAAAAAAAGTTAAAAATAACTTATTTCTGTGATATTATTAGACCGGTCTGTCTAGAAGACATCCTTAAGTGGATTTAACTGAAGGAGACAGAGCAGATTCACAGCATATTCTTCACAGGGACTTTTATCTACATGTGTATTTCAAGGAGATGGTTCAGTCGACTACTATAGAGGTAGAAATTCAAGAGAGATGGAACAGCACAAACCGTCCTATTTTTAAACTACTGATTACAACTATATTGTGCCTGTAGGTAGCAGAGCTGAACAGAAAGAGAGCATTATAATTTACTGTCAAGGAAAGACTGCAGGTGGTGCTGAGTAGTTCATTTTAAAAACTGCCCACCATTTATTTATACCTGCCCCTTTTTTGCTATTACTGGCCAAACATCATTTCATAATAAAAAATTAGGTCATGTGTCAAAAGGTAACTTGTGTTATTACAAAATCAGCCATCTACATCTTTCAATTTTTTGTATGAGTATTTGTAAATATAAGGAAACTAACAATGTGGAGTACATGTAATTGTTGCTTTAAATACTGGACATCTATTTTATTTATTGAGGCTCTGTTTTTCATTTTATATGCTAATGATTGCATTTCTGATGGCAAATTTTGTAAAAAAATAATTTTCTGCTTATTCATCTATCTTACAAATGATTGTGTACATATAGCAAGAACTTGAACTTCTACCTGGTTGGTTAAACTGCAAACTCATAGTGTCCTAAAACCTATCAGTACTGAATTCCTGAAAAACACTAGCTCTTTTACCCCTGAGAGAGTGGCAAGAGGAGGACAGATTCATGATAGACAGAAACAAGAAAGCAGCTGAAGTGTTAAAGAATTTTTAGAGGTTGCATATGGGCTTGCATTGTGGATGGCCCAGCAGTTCGTTCCCGTAAGGCCTCCACCAAGAACACAGTGGTAGCACACTGAAGAGTAGGGCAGGGCAGAAAGCTGGGAGGAATCCCTCCAAGGCCTCCCATGTGTCCACTGAGTGTGAGGCAGTAGTTTCCCAAAGGCAGAAGTCAGGGCAGACAAATCTCAGGGCGTACAGAAAACTGACAAAAGAAGGAACGCTTGAGGACTGTTGTGTAAGAAAAGGAGTAAGCTTTGTTAAGTGGCGCTGAGCTTGTCCACTGTGGAATGGGTTGCCAAAACAAGTGCAGCAGTCAGGCAGAATATGACCACTTATCTGGACTGGTAAAGTACTTGAGATCTTTGTTGCCCAAAGATCCCTGGATGGCAGTACTGGCATTACCCAGCAGTTAGAAATGTAGACCTTGGCTTCATGCCATACCTACTGACCCATTTTTTATTAATTAAAATTAAATACTTTTTATTTCAGCAAGATCCCTGGGTAAGTCATATGCACATTAAATATTGATTAGCATAATTTACTAAGGTGCACTCTAACCCTTAAAATTCTACTTTAATATGTATAACCAAGAGCCATACAAAAATTAAATGTATGGTCCAAGAAGGAAAATTCAATGTGGATAATCAAAGAAGGCTTTGTTGGAGAATCAGGAGTTGAGCTGGTCCTTAAAAACTGGAGGAAGAGGATGGACATGTCAAGAGATAATATAAATAAGGATACTAAAGCAGAAATAGTAGTATGGACCAGCCCTCTGGCAGTGGACAGGGAGATTAACTAGGACTTTTACCTGGTTCCTCCTAAAATACCCTGAGCCCAACTTTTCAGAATGAAATAGGTCATATATCTTACCCTCAAGGAGCATAACCCAGACACTGAATAGAATGGTCTGAGTGTCCTCCTGAAGGTATGGATAAAGGACTGTGGCAGCAAAGGAAAAAAGCAGCTTATTCAGAGTTGGAGATTTGGAGAACACTTCACTGAAGGAGAATTTAAACTGTGCTTTGAAGGTAGAGTGGGGACAAAGGTATTCCAAGTTGAGCAAATAACCTGAACAGTGTCAGGTGAAGAATCAGGCTTGGATCAAAAGACTCAAATACCTGTTGGAGAGTTTCACCTTATTTTGCAGGCAGCGGAAAGCCACCCACAGTTTCAGTTGGGGAGCAGTGTGGCCCTGATTTTTATAGAGATCAATCTGGCAGTAATAGATTGGTGAAAAGACCATCATTCCTGGTATCAGGTCTTGACTGTGGTGGTAACAATAAGATTGGAAAGGGGAATCCAAATCAAAAACGTTGCAAAGGCAAAATGGGCAGGTCCTATTGATGAAGTTGATTCTCATCATGGTTACTTGAGGCAATGATGCTATTAATCATGATAAAATGCAGGAAGAGGTTTAGGAGGGAAGTAGAGTTCAGTTTAGGTCATCCGAAATACACTCTATTCCCTGCCTAACTCTCAAGACTTTCCTCCCTTTCACATTATTAGGAGTTAAATCATTTCTTAGGTGACTGGATCTCACTCATCAATGACTAATTGTTCATTCAGTGGTGAGCTTTGCTATTCAACATACACACAAAAAGGACATAAAAACAAAAAATCAATTCAGGTGCTCTTGATGCCATGATTGTATCATAAATTTAAATTTAGAAATTTATTTAAAATAGAAAAATGCAAAAGGTATAGCAGTGATTTTATCACATGTACAGTCTTAAATGCCACTTTTCTAAAGAGAAGGATTATGGAGACACTTCTTTCCTCATTATTAAAAAATCCATTATAACTGTGATAAAACAAGTTGTGTTCAGTGCATTAGATTTGTACGAATAAAAACTTGGGTAGCTAACTATACATTGTCCTAAGGAGATGGAATGAGGACAATAAATAAATGCATGGTCTCTTAGTAAATCTACCCTTTTAGAATGGGAGGCTAATTTGGGAGCTTCTAGAGCACCCTGGTTAAGGCTGTGGAAAGAAGTTGTAGATTGATGACATCTTGGAAGTAACGACATGTTTTTAAAAGGATATTCCATGGAAAGATAAGTAGACTGTAATTTACAGAAAACACACTTTACATTTTAGTTAATGAGACACTGTGGTAGATTGAAACCTGGGCCCAATGCTTCACTCCTTCTGTTAGAATTAATCATCCATGTCCTTTGCCATATGACTTTGCCATTCTTCAGTGTTTTTCCCACTTGCTAATGTTGGGCTTGGTCATATGACTTATTTTGGTCAATAGAATGTGGATGGAAGTGACAGGCGGTCCTGGCCATTGTCTTAAGAAGTACTCTATGTTTTCTGTCACTCTCTTGTGCCCCTGCCATTCAGTTTGAGAACATGACTCCAGAAACCACCAGACAAGGATAATGGAGACACACACAGCAGGCCTGAACGTACTGCCTGGAGCAGAGCTATCCAGCTGAATCTCAGAACCATGAACAAGAAAATCAGTGTTTAATATGGTAAGCCACTGAAATTTTGAGGTTATCATTAACTTAAAAAGAAACTGAAGCATATCATTAATGAGCACAACTGACTAGAACTGTCATGTTCTAACAAGATAGCAATGATTAGAACCTAAATCAGAGAGGGACCAGACCAGTGTGGATGAAATTCAGCTCATCTTTTAAACTGACAATAAAAAGGACATACTTTAATAGTGATTTTATGATTTTATGGTAAATTTAGTGAGCTATTAAGAGACTTATTTTTATTTTAATATTCAAATATACATTTTGACTATAAAATATAAGCATCAAAATTACTTGTATTATCTTTGAATCTGGATTGAATTTTCCAAAGGTTGGGCATGTTGGCCTGAATAACAGGCATTTCTGCCTTCACAAAAAAAGGCAACAAAACCTGAGGAATAAAGTGAAATACAGAGCTGAAATCTTAAAAGCTTGTTTAAGAATAATGTTAAACTTCATATGTAATAAATAATATCAAAAAGGTTATAGCATCTGTACCTGTTTTTTAAAAAGTCTTCCCTCAAGAGAAAGACAAAAGATTATTGCCTGTATCCTTTTTGGTTTGAATGTAGTTTTTAGACTACTGTGCTATCCAGTATA
>VMDR010033609.1:0-11312 GCA_007922815.1 Macrotus californicus
TTATAATGCTTACTGCCTCAGTCTGACAGTGCAACTAATTCCCCTTCAAATAGTTTAGTTAATGGCTCAAATAGTTTCTAAATGGCTTTCTTATAAGTACAGTAATTTATAAAATCTCTTTATAATAAAGACCAGAAAAAATCAAATAGAAGACATGGACAGATTATTATGTCATAATTAACACTGCTACAAATCTCACAGTTCTAAGATTGTTAAAACATCTGACTTAGAAAATAGATAAATGCCATCAAGCTTTGATGGCTTGACACCATTAATCACCTGATTCATAAAATATTTCCTCTTGCCCTGATTAAAACTCACCAAGCTACCTCTTCTAATTATACTTTATTTCCAGCAGAGAAAAAATGGCCAACTGAAATGGCCAGGAGGCTTGACAATTTTATTTTCTCATCGTGAATTAGTCTAGTGACATTCTAATTAACTGGTCACTAGTGAGGGTAGTTGACATGACTCACACTACCTAAATATAACTGACTCTGGACCCTGACAAGATCAAGTTTCTGGACAGGTCGACAAGGTATACCCCTGCCCTCTAGACACTAGGACTTCTTGCAAAACCTGGACATTAATCATGCAACACTTTGAACGTTCACCTGTTTTCCAATTTTCCCTCAGTATCTCCATTGTAGGCTTTAAAACTCTAGTTGCTATAATAAATTTGACCTTCCTGTATAATAAATTCTTAATCAGCTTTCTAATTTTTCCAGTGTTATAGTATAAAATGGATTAAATATAATGTTGAAGACACAGAAAGTTCTTAGCAAGAGCATGGAGAAAAGGAAACCACATGCATTTCCAGTAAGCCGCTCCACAGAACAATCATGTGCTAAATTTTCATAGGTAACACCATTTCTGTGACCCAGCTATACAGCTCTATGTGTATATTTGGGAAAAACTCACATACAATTCTTAAGTGAACATGTTTGATATATTCTCTGGAGCACCGTTTCTAAGAGTAGGTGGCGGCATCACTAGAGGAATGAATGAGTGGTAAGTAAATTCCGTGAAACTCTGTGCAGCAATCAGAAGCACTGAGGTAGATATACATCAGAAACATGAAGATATTTTTTAAACAGTAGTGAATACAAAAGAAAAAACAAAAAGATCTACAGTATAATACCATTTAGACAAATTAAAAATATACACACTACATAACACTGAATATTTTACAAAACATACATTCAAGAACACTCATGGGTGCCCATGGGAGGGGACAAATGGAATGGAAAGGAATCGGAGCTCATAGACGAATGCCATGCACTAAGTAAGGATGATTACTGCAATTCTAAACCTGAAGCAAATATGCTGCTGAACCCTTCAATCTCAGTGCGATTTCTCTCTGCTCCAAGAAGACAATTCTTTCTTTCACATGTATATAGAAATTCCATTATGGTTTGTCATAAAACCAACTGTTGGGCTGCTTAGCAATCTCAACAAGTTTTTGTTTTTGTTTTTTTAAATAGAATCCCATTAAGAATGAGTCCGTTTTATCTGGGCTTGTGTCCCTCAGTTGGTTGGAGCATCATCCTGTAAAACTGAAAGGTTGTGGGTTCAATTCCTAGTCAGAGCACATGCCGAGGTTGTGGGTTCCATATTTGTTTGGGGTACATATCAGAGGCAACCAATCAATGTTTCTCTCTCACTTCGATGTGTCTCTACCTCCCTCTCTCCCTCCCTTCCCCTCTCTCTGAAATGAGTAAGCATGTCTTCAGGTGAGGATTTTAAAAAAAAGTCAACTTCAACATGCAGCAAACCAAATACAGATTTAACTTCAAAAACACTTTTTATAGTTTGAAAGAAAGAGGCACTTTAAAGGAACTTTTTGAAACCTGAATTCAAGGGTCAAAAATTGTTTCCACAAGGTTCAATTCCTGTAACACTTGCTATGAATTAATGAATGAAAGGAAAAGGAACATTTGGGTAAGGGGTGCAGGTGAATTTTAGAGACAAAGAAGGCAGGACTGGGGAAATAAGGCAAGCACAGCCTTATTCCTTAGCTTAATAATCTGGCATTCTCTTCTCACTGCAGGTTCCTGGGACACCTTCCCTTTCCCCAGACTTCTCTTACTCCCTACCAAATTCTACCAATTAGAAATTCATTAGTGTTTAAATAATCTCTTTGAAAACAGAAATACAAGTAGCCCCCTTTATTCTCAATTTTGCTTTCCATGGTTTCAGTTACCCATGGTCAACTGCGGTCCAAAAATATTAAATGGAGAACTCCAGGAATAAATAAGCTTTAAACTGTGCATCACTCTAAGCAGCATGATGAAACCTCCTGAGGGCGCAACCTGTGACAGGGCCAGCCGATCTACAAATTCTCCCCCACAGTGGACGTCACCTGTTTCTAACTGCTAACAATCTGATGAGGAAAATAGTACGTATCATGGGCATTTTATTGGCATTTTAAAAATTACTAGTGATGTTTATATGTTTTCTTGCTTATTGCTCATTTCAAATATATCTTTTGGGGTTGCATTAGTCCATTTTCTTTCCTTTTTAGTGTAAAATTTATTTACTCTTATTAACTTGAAAAATCACAGTGTACAAGTAGTCCCCGTAGATCTGCAGTTTTGCTGTCCACAGTTTTAGTTACCTGTGGTTTCAGTTACCCTTAGTTGATTGTGATCTGAAAATAGTAAATAAAAAATTCCAGAAATAAACAATTCCTCAGTTTTAAATAGCAGACCATTCTGAGTAGCGAGATGAAATTTGCCATCCTGTTACCTCCTGCCTGGGATGTGACTCATCCCTTTGTCCAGCATCACCACGCTATATATGCTACCCACCCATTAGTCACTTAGTACCATCTAGGTCATCAGATCGACTCTCCCATTATTGCAGTGCTTGTGTTCAAGTAACCTTACAGTAGCCTAATGCTACGTTACAATGCCTACGTCATTCACCTCACTTCATCTCATCACACAGGCTTTGTGTCATCTCACATCATCACGAGAAGGGTGAATGCAGTACAGTAAGAGGGAGAGATCATATTCGCATAACCTTTATTACATTATATGGTTGTAATTGTTGCATTTTATTATTAGTTATTGTTGTTAATCTTTTATTGTGCCTAATGTACAAATTAAACTTTATCACGGGTATGTATATATAGGAAACAAATAGAGTATATATAGGGTTTGGTACTATCCAAGGTCTGAGGCACCCACTGGGGGTCTGTGAATATATCCTACCTGGATAAGGAGGGACCTACTGAACAGACTATAGTCATTTACTCTTACAGTAGTAATACAGTCCTGCTATTTTGTGCTAGAGCAGGCATGTAGACACACACACATGCATACGAGTTTGGTACCTGCCATTCTGGAGCCCTAGAAAAGTACAACCATACTATTTGTTAGCCTCATGTACTGGGCTACATAAACGAGGAAAACAAATCAGTACCTTGAAGTTGTCTTAGCAAAAGACAACAAAAAGGATGTATGCTTCCCTTGGCCACGTGTGTTCCCTAGACTGTACTTTAAATTTCATGACTTGTTCCCTCCACTGTCCACCTGTGGCAATTTAAGCAACCAATCCCAAACTTTCTCTACCACCAAATGGGAAAATGCCAATTCACTTTCATTGCTCCCTCCCTGCTTGCTAGTAATTGGAAGAAAATAGCCAGCTTATTACACTGGCCAACCTGTAAGTGACCAAAGGTCATTTCTGCTATAGCCTTATATTACTGGAAAAACTGTAAAAACTAAACAAAACTAAGAAAACATGAATGTCTCCAAAAATGTCTGTCATTTTAACACAGAAACCAGGCCTCTGAGATCTCTTTCTTAATTGTTCTCCAGGGGACAGCCCACCACCATTGCCCTTGGAATGCCCACACAAAAGCCAAAACTGACAGCTATACCTGCTTGACATACCTAGTATTCTTGCTGTAACAAGTGTTTTTGTTTTGTTTTGTTTTGTTTTGTTTTGTTACTTAAAATGATAAGCAGCAGCAGCCCCTTCTACTTTAAATGACAGGTAGTTGGAATTGTTACCTTTGCTTCTGGTAAACCCACAGGAAAAATTGAACCCCACAAAATTTGGGAGCAGAGAAAAAGAAAAATTAAAATCAGGATTCAATCACAATAACAGAGGTTCCCAAACTTCTTGGGAGTCTAATAATTACCTTAGGGGACACATATGCTGTCTACAAGAGATCTACCTCAGAACAAAAGACATATACAGGCTGAAAGTGAAGGGATAGAAAAAAATATTCCAAGCAAATGGACTTGGAAAAAAAGCTGGGACAGCAATAAGCAATACTTTTATCAGACATAACAGACTTCAAAACAAAGGCCATAACAAGAGACAAAGAAGATCACTAGATAACACTTAAAGGAGTGGTCTAATGAGGATATAACCCTAGTAAACAAGAAAGTCTATCCAGAAGGTATCCAGCCATGTCATATGAAAAACACAGAAATTTATTGAAGAAGATACAAGATACAAGAAACATCGTACACAGGACAATGAGGCCTCAGGCTCCTTCAAAGTAGACACCTTGGGACCTCACACAGTTCTCCCAATCACCATTAGCTGCCCTGTCACATTTTCCTGAATCTTATCAGCGGTCTGAAAACTCTCCCTTGAAAAGGTAATTTTGGTTTGGGGAAAAGGCAGAAGTTGCAAAATGCCAAATACGGGCTATAAGGGGGCTGAGTCACCTGGGTGATCTGATGTTTGCCAGAAAACTCTGCACAAGATGTGATGCACAAGCAGGCATGTTGTCATGATGAAGCTGCCAATCACCAGCTGCCCGTAGTTGTACCCTTCTAATCATCCAAATCGTTTCCACGATGGAATGTTCAAGCTTAACACAAAATCTGAAGCAAATTCAATGCTCTACTTGCTCATTTTCAATGCAATAGCCACACAGTGCACATGCTCACTCAACAGCATCTACCGCCCCCACTGATGAGCACAGTAAAGTCGTTCACACATGCACATTCCAGTCTGCTCTCCTTGACTGCCAGGTTATATCGATGTCACACAAAGCATTCTTGTTATATTAACAATGGCTGGACTTTTTCCGGACAGACCTCATAGGTGCATCCAATATGGGAGCAAATAAATATATAAAGAAAACCTTGGAGAACTTTAAAAAAGAGGTCAATAGAAATACAGTCATCGTAGAGTATTTTAACACCCCACCGTCAACAATAGATAGATCTTAGCTGTCCTCCATTTTGTCTTCCAGACAAAAAATTAACAAGGATATGGTGGCATTAAATGACACTCTAGATCAAATGGATTTAATTTAAATTTACAGAACATTTCACCCTGAAGAAGCAAAATATACATTCTTCTTAAATGTACATGGATTATTTTCCAAGACAGACCACATGGTAGGATACACAAGCCTCAACAAATTCAAGAAAACTGAAATCATACCAAGCATCTTCTCAGATCACAATGGCTTGAAATAGAAACTAACCTCAAGAAAAAACTCAAAAACATTCAAACACATTGAGGCTGCATAACATGTTATTAAATAATGAAAGGTCAACAATGAGATAAAGGAAGAAATCCAAAAGTATTTGGAAACAAATGAAAATGAACACACAACAACCCAAAACCTATGGAACACAGTGAAAGAGTCCTGTGAGGGAAGTTCGTAGCATTGTAGGCCACCTAAAGTAGACAGAAGAATCTCAAACCACCTAACCCTACATCTAAAGAACTAGATGAACAACAACAAACAAAGCCCAGAATAAGTAGAAAGAAATAATCAAGATCTGAGCAGAATTAAATGACATAGAGACTTAAAAAAACAATTCAAAGAATTGATGAATCCAGGAGCTGGTCCTTTGAAAAGATAAAACAAAACTGACAAAGCTTTAACCCGACTCAAGAAAAAAAGAGAAAATACAAATAAATAAAATCACAAATGAAAGAGGAGATATAACAACTGACACGAAAGAAATACAAAGGATTATAAGAAGTTACAATGAACAACTACAAGCCGAAAAACTGGGCAACCTGGGGAAAATGAGTAAATTTCTAGAAACATACAATCTTCTAAAACTGAATCAGGAAGAAGCAGAAAACCTAAATAGACCAATAATGCGTGAAATTGAAGCAGTAATCAAAAAAACTCCCAGCATACAAAAGCCCTGGGGCAGATGGCTTCATAGGCAAATTTCACCAAACATTCAAAGAAGAACTAACACCTATCCTTCTCAAACTATTCCAAAAAATTCAAGAAGAGAGAAGACTCACAAACTCTTTTTAAGAGGCCAATATTATCCTAACCCAAAAACCAGGCAAAGACAGTAAAGAAAGAAAATTACAAACCATTATCTCTGATGAGCACAGATGCTAAAATCATCAACAAAAGATTAGCAAACCTGATCCAACAATACATTAAAAAGATCATACACCATGATCAAGAGGGATTTATTCCAAGAATGCAAGGATGGTACAATATTTGCAAATCAATAAACATGATACATCACATAAACAAAATAAAACACAAAAATCACATGATTATATCAATAGATGCTGAAAAAGGCACTTGATAAAATCCAGCACCCATTTACAATAAAAACACTCAGCAAAGCGGGAGCAATGGAAGTGTACCTCAACATAATAAAGTTCATACACAAAAAAATCTACTGCCAACATCATACTGAATGGGCAAAAACTAAAAGCATTTCCCTTAAGATCAAGGACAAGACAAGGGTGTCTGCTTTTACCACTCTTATTCAACATAGTACTGGAAGTCCTAGCCACAGTGATCAGACAAGAAGGAAAAGAAGCATCCAAATTAAAAGGAGAAAATAAAATTGTCATTATTCCAGATGACAAGATAGTATACATAGAAAACCCTACAGGCTCCACCAAAAATTACTCGACCTAGTAAATTAATTAAGCAAAGTAGCAAGATAGAAAGTCAATATTCAGAAATTGATGGTATTTTTGTACACCAACAATGAATTATCAGAAAGAGAAACTAGGAATAAATGCCATTTACTATAGCAACAACAACAACAAAAAAGCAAAGTACCTAGGAATAAATGTAACCAAGGAGGTAAAAGACCTGTACTCAGAAAACTATAGAACACTGAAGAAAGAAACTGTGGAAGATAAAAATAAGTAGAAGTATACATCATGTTCATGGGAAGAATTAACATCATTAAAATGTCCACATACTACCCAAAGCAATCTATACATTTAATGCAATTCCTATTAAAATACCAATAGCATATTTCTCAGATCTAGAAGAAATATTCCAAAAATTTATATGGAACCAAAAAAGACCCCAAATACTCTCAGCAATCTTGAGAAAAAAGAACAAAGTTGGAGGGATCACAATACCTGATATCAAACTATACTACAAGGCCACTAAAATTAGAACAGTCTGCTACTGGCATAAGAACAGACACATAGACCAATGGAACAGAATAGAGAGCACAAAAATAAAACTCTGTCCCTATGGTCAATTAATATTTGACAAAGAGGGCAGGAGCATACAATGGAGTATAGATAGTCTCTTCACAAAACAGTGCTGAGAGAACTGGAGTGGTACGTGCAAAAAAAAAAATGAAACTAGACCACCAACCTATACTACACACCAGAATAAAGCTCAAAATGGATAAAAGACTTAAATATAAATCATGCTACCATAAAAATCCTAGAGGAAAACATAGGCAGTAAAATTTCAGATATCTCACAAAGCAATATTTTTCCTGGTATACCTCCTAGGGCAAGGGAAATAAAGGAAAAAATAAACGAATGGGACTACATCAAATATAAAAGCTTCTGCACAACCAAAGAAACCATTATCAAAATGAAAAGGGAACTGACTATATAGGAGAACATATTGCCAATGATACATCAGACAAGGATTTAACACCCAAAATATAGAAAAAACTCATACAACTCAACACCAGGAAGACAAACAATCCAATTAAAAAATGAGCAAAGGACCTGAATAGACACTTCTCCAAGGAGGACATACAAATAGCCCATAGACATATGAAAAAATGCTCAACATCACTAGCCATCAGAGAGATACAAATTAAAACCACAATTAGATATCACCTCATACCTGCCAAAATGGTTATTATTAATAAATCAACAAACAACAAGTGTTGGTGAGGATGTGGAGAAAAGGGAACCCTAGTGCATTATTAGTGGGAACGCAAACTGGTGCAGCCACTGTGGAAAACAGTATGGCATTTCCCCAAAAATTAAAAATGGAACTGCTTTTTGACCAGTTCAACTCAATTCAATTCAAATATAGTTCAATTCCACTGCTGAGATTATACCCTAAAAATCTCAAAACACCAATTCAAAACAATTTATGCACCCCTATGTTCACAGCAGTGCTATTTACAATAACCAAGATTTGGAAACAGCCTACATGCCCATCAGCAGATGAATGGATTAAAAAGCTGTGGCATATTTACACAATGGAATACTACACAGCAGGAAAAAAGGAACTCCTACCCTTTGCAACAGCATGGATGTAACTGGAGACTATTATGCTAGGTGAAATAAGCCAGTTGGTGAAAGACAAATACCATGTGATCTCACCTGTAAGAGGAATCTAATGAACAAAGTAAACTAATGAGGAAAATAGAGCCAGAGGCAGAGTCATGGACCAGACTGACAACTAAGGAGGGAGGAGGGAAGAGGGGCTGTTTGAAAGAAGGTGAAGGGACTAGTCAAAGAACAGGTATGAAGGACCCAAGGACATTGGACAGCAGTGTGGGGAAAAATTATGGAAGTGGTAGGTGGGCTGGGTGGAGGTGGGTGAAGGGGAGAAAAAACCGGGACAACTGTAACAGCATAAACAATAAAAATAAATTAAAAATAAAAATTACCTTAGGTACTCATTTTAAAAGCAGAGTCCTGGATGTCACTCCAGATCTAGCCAATAACTAGAATCTCTGAGAGTAGAATATGGAAATCTACATTTTAAACAAGCACCCCCAGAAAATTCTGACGGAGGTCATCCACAGACCACACTTAGGGTAAGCATTGCCTTAAGACATGAGACAAATTGAGAGCAGAAACCTCATCTGTTGAATAGCCACAAAGGGATATAAAGCCTTAATGTAATAAAATCAAGTTGCTCTCTTTATCAAAATCAGGAGGAACTGGAATTGAAGGAAAGGAAAAACAACAACTATAAACTCACTGCACTATAGAAATGGATGAAGATGAGTTGAGTTTTGCAAAATAATAACAGGACAGCAAGAGGCAAACTTGGGGGCACTTACCATGTGAAAGACAGGGGGAAGAAGTAACAGTAAATAGAGATGTGGTTACATGACAGAGGAGGTAGACAGATCTATATCATATTTTACAAAGGATTATCCTAGAAGGGGAAATGAAGGCTATACAGAGATTATTTTCTGGTCTAAATTTCAGGAAAGTTGATCTGTTGTTATAAAACTTTTCAAGTTTATACAGGTTAAAAGGGTTACAAAGCATAAAAACTAACAATTTCCAGCCAAGATGGAGGCATAGGTAGACACACTGTGCCTCCTCGCTAAACCAAAAGAAGGACAACAACAAATTTTAAAACAAAAAACAACCAGAAATGACAGAAAATCAAACTGTATGGAAGTCCGACAACCAAGAAATTAAAGAAGAAACATTCATCCAGACCAGCAGGAGGGACGGAGAGGACTCGTGCGGCGCGGCGGTGGCTAGCTGACCGGGAAAGGCGCAAACAGCCGGGAGAGGTGGCGGCTGCGGACCGGGCGTCCCACTCCCTCATAAGGATAAACAGGGAGGAACAACTGGGGAGCAAAACAGACCCCGCAACCCAGAGTTCCAGCACGGGGAAACAAAGCCTCAAAGCCTCTGATTGAAAACTCCTGTGGGGGCTGAGGCAGCGGCAGCGGGAGAAACTCCCAGCCTCACAGGAGAGCTCGTTGGAGAAACCCACACGGTCCTAGAGCGTACACAGCCCACCCACTGGGAATGAGCACCAGAATCAGCACCAGAGGGGCCCAATTTGACTGTGGGTAGTGCAGAAAGTCACTGAAAACCGGCAGAGAGTGGAGCAACTGCCATTGTTCCCTCTCAGACTCCTCCCCCACAAACAGCATCACAACACAGCGACGTGGCCGCCCCACCCTGGTGAACACCTAAGGCTCCACCCCTTACTATGTAACAGGCACGCCGAAACAAACAAACAAACAAACAAAAAAGGCCCAAATGAAAGAACAGATCAAAGCTCCAGAAAAAAATACAACTAAGCGACAAAGAGATAGCAAACCTATCAGATGCACAGTTCAAAACACTGGTAATCAGGATGCTCACAGACTTGGTTGAATTTGGTCACAAATTAGATGAACAAATGAAGGCAACAATAAGGGAAATGAAGGAAAATGTACACGGAACCAACAGTGATGGGAAGGAAACCAGGACTCAAATCAATGGTGTGGACCAGAAGGAAGAAAGAAACATTAAAGCACAACACAATGAAGAAACAAGAATTCAAAAAAATGAGGACAGGCTTAGGAACCTCCAGGATGTCCTTAAACGTTCCAATATCCGAATTATAGGGGTGCCAGAAGGAGAAGAGGAAAAGAAAGAAATTGAAAACTTATTTGAACAAATAATGGAGAGCTTCCCTAATATGGCAAAAGAAATGGACTTCCAGGGAGTCCAGGAAGCCCACAGAGTCCCAAAGAAGTTGGACCCAAGAAGGAACACACCAAGGCACATCATAATTACATTTCCTAAAATGAAAGATAAAGAGAAAATCTTAAAAGCAGCAAGAGAAAAGGAGACAGTAACCTACAAAGGAGTGCCCATCAGACTGTCAGCTGATTTCTCAGAAGAAACCTTACAGGCAAGAAGGGGTTGACAAGAAGTATTTGAAGTCATGAAAGGCAAGGACCTACACCCAAAATTACTCTATCCAGCAAAGCTATCATTTAGAATGGAAGGGCAGATAAAGTGCTTCCCAGATAAGGTCAAGTTCAAGGAGTTCATCATCACCAAGCCCTTATTCTATGAAATGTTAAAGGGACTTATCTAAGAAAAAGATAAAAAAATATGAACAGTAAAATGACAACAAACTCACAGTTATGAACAACTGAACCTAAAACAAAAACAAAAACTAAGCATACAACTAGAACAGGAACAGAATTACAGAAATGGAGATCACATGGAGGATAATCATCAGGGGAGTAGATGGGGAGAGAGGGGAAAAGGTACAGGGAATAAGAAGCATAAACAGTAGGTAGAAGATAGACAAGGGGGAGGTTAAGAATAGTATAGGAAATGTAGAAGCCAAAGAACTCATATATATGACCCATGGACAT
>VMDR010033610.1:0-11308 GCA_007922815.1 Macrotus californicus
CCACAGAGAATTGCACAGCATTATTAGTCACCAGGAAAATGCTAATTAAAATCACAATCAGATACCACTACAATTATTAGAATTTCTAAAATTAAAAAAACACACATAAAGACCAGTAATACAAAGATTTGGCAAGGATGTGGAACAACTGAGAGTGCTCATATATGGTTGATGAGAATTTGAAACAGCACATTCTCTCTGAAAAACTGTGGCAATTTCTTATAAAATTAATCAATACATATGACCCAGCATTTCCCCAACCAGGTGTTTACCCTAGAACAACAAACACTTATGTTCACACAAAAAACTTGTTCATGTATATTTATAACTGCTCTATTCATAATTGCAAAAACAGAAAAAAAAATCCAGAGATTTTTTTATTGAATAGATAGATAAAGAAATTATGGCACATCTTTTCCTGGCTGGTGTGGCTCAGTGGATTGAGTGCTGGCCTGCAAATCAAAGGGTCCTTGTCTGGAGTTCCAGTCGGAGCACAGGACCTGGGTTGTCAGACTTGTTGGACAGGTCCCCAGTAAGGGGCACATGAAAGGCAAACACACATTGATGTTTCTCTCCCTGTCATTCTCTCTCCATTCCCTTCTCTCTAAAAATAAATAAATAAAATCTTTTAAAAAATATTAAAAAAGAAATTGTGGCACATCTTATATGGTATGCTACTAAGCATAAAGAGGACAAATCTATTGATATATGCAACAACTTGGATGAACCTTTAAAGCATTTTGCTGGGGCAAAGACACCAGTCTCAAAAGTGCATATAAAGAAATGCAAACTGAAATTGAACAACAATAAAGTAATTTAAAAAAAGTGCATATAAAGGATGATTGTATTTATATGACATGCTGGAAAAGCCACAACCATAGGTACAGATCACAGATCAGTGGTTGGGAGGGACAGGGTGGGGAAGGTTGGAATGGCAGGGAGTAGCTGTTTGAGTGTCTGGAGTGCTAGAACTACCTACGTCCTTTCCATGGTGGTATTGAGGTAAAGCCACACATATATTAGAGCTCAGAGAACAGTCTACACACAAAAAAGGCAATTTTATTGTAGGTAAATTTAAGTTTTTTAAAAAACTTAAAAATATTTGGGACTCTATATTCTATTTCTGTCTCTCTTACCTCAGTTGCTTGCTCAGCCCAACGTGGAAGTCTGTGACTTTTTTATGCCCACTCATGCTTCAGCCCCGTAATGCCTCATAAAGGTCACCCAAATGCACACCCTATGGGTGCTGCTGTGGTAGGCATGCATGTCTGCCATGTGCCTGCACATGTGCACACTTCAGGAAACAGCTGCACAAGGTGGTGTGTCAGAAGAACTGTTTTACTGCACTTAAGTTAAAATTTAATTTACAGAAGGATGGACTGACTGGGGGAGCCTGCATTCTGATCGTGTGTTTATCAGTGACTTCTCCTCATGGCAGGTTGCCAGACTGAGCAAATGAAATTTCAAAATGCCCAGTTACATCTGAGCTTGAGATAAGCAGTAGGTAGTTTCTAGTATGCATGTCCCACACATTGCATATCTCTGTATTTTACAATATTTGGCAACTCTATCCCATGGGCCTAAACAACTAATAAAGTCCCCTTTGTCCATGACCCTAAGTAGCCCTTCGGAACTAATTTAAGCCAAGTCAATGCTTATTCCTGCATTCCTTTATTTGTTCACTCATTCAGTAAACAGATTAAGAGCCTACTATGCAGCAAGACTCTGTGTTGCACAGATGAGCAATAAGATGGCCAGTCCCCAAGTTCAAAGAACTAAAATCTAGATTGTTACTGATTCAGGCCACCAGATTACCCTGAGCACCCAAAAGCCTGGGCTGTCTTTTGTGTCTCTTATATTTAACACAAAGTTCAGATCACGGAGGCCAGACATACCAAACAACGGTTAGAGGGGCTGTGTATGGGAAGGCTTCTTCCAGGAGACAGGAAATACAGCCAGTTTGGTCTAGCTGAGCCTGCTCCCCATAGCCCATCTGCACCATGATAAGAAGCCCTACCAGTTCTGATGAATGATGGAGAGCAAGCAGCATGGAGCTGTCTGCAGAATACTTCTCCATTAAGGAGCTTCTCTCCAACAGGAGCTTTGGCTCTGAACCTGCTCATTACTCACTTCCACAGCTAAGTAAGGGTTGGCTGGGATAACACACTTCACCTCCTCCCCAATGTGTTTTGGTCTCCAGAAAGCCCCAGGTCAGATGGAACATGGTCAGCCCCCATCCATCCATGCTTCTCCTAAGGGCCACCCTACCTGACTGGGCCCCTTGCATTTGGTTATGGAGGGCAAGGTGTGTTGTGTTGCTCAGCATCCATTCTGGACCCCTAAGCTACTGAACACTATTAGAAGCAGACCACTGACAGGACATCCCTTCTCTCATTCAACTCTCAATGGTCAGCATCCTGCCCAGGCGTGCTGGCAAAGGCATTGTGAAACAGATGGTCTTTTGAAACAACTTACACTAGTTGATGGCCTATTATCAATTCACAGAATCCTTAAGTGTGGGATCAACCTACACAGGGAAGCTGACAATTGTAGACAGAAGACATGTAAATTGATTGCTGGATGAATGGATGGGCAGACCAAAGGACAGCTGAGTGGATAGATAGACAAAAAATAGGTTACATTTCACATGAACAGCTCAGGAAGCCAAATCTTAGAAGTTTCTAAATGTACTATGTCTTCTTGTCTTGTACAATTTGTTTTTATACTTTGGAAAAACTGAGCCAGTTGGTTTAACTTTAATTTCTAATTAATTTTTTGATCTAGTCATTGTGAATCAAACAGCATGGTGGGACACCCCATGGATATCTAAATTAAAAATGTAATGGAAACCTATATTTTAATGCCATCAAAATATTTGCAAGCATTTCAGTTGTGAGATCATTATCATCACTATGATAACAGAATTTATCTGATGCTTTATGTTCATGTGTCTTTATGTCTTTAAGTAAAACAATTTTGGATATATTTTTTTGGATATTTTTAAACATCTTGCTAATGTGACCTCCTAGTAACTTCATTCTTTTGACGGATGCATTGAGACGTAGGATAGACACACTGTAGAACTGAAACCCCAAAATTGCTTTTTCATGGTCAATACTTGGGACTAATTTCATGCAAGGCTCAAGCCATATGGATGAGAAATACCGTTGGCTTGTGGGCCATCTCTCAGGGGAAAAGGATGCAAACCTCCCTCTGTAAAGTCGCTCATTCAAAAGTCATTGCATTTATTTTCTCCCACAATTCTCATAAGACCCATTCACTAGACATGTAACAGGCCAGCCTCACCTCTGCTGTGACCTCCTTCGTGGCTCCAAATCATTCCTTGTGTCCTCCACCCCTCCCTAGAATGAGCTGTATGTTCACACAAGAAGCCACATGGCAGGTGGAGATGTGGGGTGGTCACCATGTGGCCCTCTGTGGAGTGGGTGTGTCTAGAACCTCTGGCCAGGCCTCTACAACAGGTGTTAATGTTTGACTCAGGCAAAGTATGCATGGGGGGAAAGAATGACCACTTGTCTGGCACCCACTTTGGGTTAGGAGCTACGTGCTGTGCTACGTGCTCTACAGCGTTATCTGGTTTTTGGAATATAGACTCACTGGGAATGTAAATGTGGAGTGCTTTTATCTTTGTCTACTCCTGCCCTGCTGTATTATGTTAAGCCCCTCTTTCTGTGGGCAGAAGGAGAGACTGCTAGGACAGGGACGGCCTAGAGGCAGAAAGATTTCTGTGGCACTCCCAGGATAGCTGCACCAGACACTCTTGGCAGAATTGATGGAGGTGACAAAGATAGGCTGGAAAGAGATGCAGACAGCAGGAGTGGAGTCTTACAGAGGCCCTGCCTGATCAGGGTCTCCCAACGTCAGTTTCAGAAATGCTACATAATGTCAAGAGCCACTTACAATCACTCAGTCAGGTGACATGTACCAAAGTAACTGCTGCAAGCATGAGGCTGGGCTCTTCCTGCATCTCTAATCAGCACAGCATCTAGGCCAAGTGTCAATGCTTTTTTTTAAATAAGAGAATTGAGGCTCAGAGAAGTCAAGTGACTCCCTGAAGATCACACCGACAACACAGCACAGCCACAGATGTGTCTGACACCTAAGCTATGATCTTTTCAGTGCCTTCTGCCTCTCTCTTCTCTTCCTTCTGTTGCTGTGGCCCACGCAGCAGGAAATGCCTTGGCCTGAGGGACACAGTGCTGGGCCCGAGGACTCCATGGAGCAGCAGGTAATCTGGAGCACTAGCACTCCCAGGATAAGTGCTACCTCTCCAACAAAAAATTACGGCTGCCTGCCCCACATGTCCCTTTTTAGGAGTGTGCTGTTTGGGGTCACCCATGGGCTCTCTGACATTGGAACCAAGGAGAGTCACAGAGTTCTCTGAGTGACCAGTTGCTTGCTTGGGTCCACTCTAGTTTGGCATGGGCTAGCCAGGGACCTGAGGGGGCATTCACCACAGGCCATCTAAAGGGGACTGGAGTGCTCTAGCTGAGGTAGCCAGTCAACTTTATGGACAGGGAAGAGAAGGAGATGTGATCTCTGTCCAAAGTCCCTGCAAGGATAACTAATGCAGATGCCCCATTGACTTTTTGAAGGGAATGCATCCAAATCAGGGTTCTCAAAGAAACCTTTTCAGCTGGACCGATTACCTGTTCACTCCACTGCCTAAGGGATAATGTGTGGGAAGCTCATTTTTGTAGAAACATATATGCATGCACATATCTAAATACATCTACATAATGTGAATTTTAAAGATATTTTAATAGCATTAATATAGTCATTTAACTGTAAGAGCTTGGAGATCAGCAGTGAGAGGGAGGAAAGGAGGAAGAAAGAGAGAGAAATGAAAGAGAAAGAGAGAGAGAGAGAGAGAGAGAGAGAGAAAAGCAACTTAAAGGGTGCACATCATGCCACCAGTCAGTTCATTTACTAAGCGTGTGACTCAAGTGGGCAGTGATGGAGGCAGGTGTCTGTTGTTGCTTAGCCCTTCCAGTCCCCATGGGCCCCACGGTGAGTGTAAAGATACAGGCTTTTCATGTAGCCTCGCCTGAAACATGAGCCCACACATTCCTGGGTGCTCGGAGCAGCAGGGCCCTCCTCTGCCCTGGGAGCTGTGGGCTGTGTGGTGGCCCTAAGAGGCTGCACGCAGGCCAACAGAAGTCAGACACTCGACATGCAGGCTCCCTTTAGAGTCTAACTGCTGTGCCGTGCATTTCCACTGTTCTCATACTGCAGCCTCCCCCAACATGTCCGTCCTTGGATACTGTTGCCTGCCCCCTGCCACAACACACATTCTTCACACCACCCCTTGGAGGCACCTCAGGCCTTCTCTTCACAGAGCAACCTCTTGCTTGCCATTTCCTTCTGCCATCACAGCTCTCCTTTGAGGCAGGAATAGTCCCCCCACCCAGAGATAAGGATGCTGGTGATGCTGTGGCAGGGAGACTTATGCACTCACACAGCTTGCTTTGTCCCAGAATTTCTGGATGGAACATTTCCCATGACATCACAGCCTCAGCAAGCAGGCTGTCTGTATGGAAATTGTTGGGTTCATGTCCTTTGGCAATTATCGGGCTAATTTGAAGGTGCTCAAAAAGCCACGTTGATGGCTTTTGAGCACCTTCCTGGAGAATATGCGTGTGTAGCTTTGTCTACCCCTAACATTATTTACTTCTCCATCGCCAGTGGGGCTCTGCACATGGGCTGCCAGGGAAGCTGTTATCTGTCAAACTACCCCCTTTACCCCAGCTGAGAATAAAAATTCAACTTTTATTTGGAGCAAATGTTCCCAGGGGGTCACATGGCCCAATAACAAAAGATGATGATTTCTTATGGTTTAATAGCATCCATTCTGTAATTCTGAATGTATTCTGTTTTAATTGCATTTGTTAAAGGAACAAAAGGGAATAGGTGCCTTACAATTAAAATAAAATATTAAGATTATTAATTTAACAGACTAGGAATGCCCTGTTCATCAACCAATACATTCAAAACACACAAATGAATCTCGACACACAGTAAAGTATAGGAACCACAGTCAGTCCTGGCACCTTTAATCTCCACGAAGAGAGCAATAATTCAATTTCAACAACATGGTTTAAGCGCTGCTACTTAAAACCAGACATACATCACTGCGCTTTCTCCTCACAGCTGTGGCCTCCCTTACAGATGTGGAAACTGGAGTTCAGAGAAGCCACTTGGCAGGGGGAAAGCACAGAGTTTTGACCCACATGGGCTGCTGTCAGTTCCCCATGTACCATCCAGGGGACCCTGGGCAGCCTCCTGACCTCACTGAGCTTCAGGTCTCCTTCTGTAGATAGAATACTTGAAGCAGCTGCTTCTGAAGGGTGAGGTGAGGGTGAGTGGGGACCTCGAACACCCCTGTTGGGACTTTGTGTGAGGGGAGCTGGAGGAGGAGCCAGTCTTAGGGATTCATTCCATCAGGGAGAAACTATGTTCAGAGTCTATACCCCAGAGTCATTGTTTACTGGGGTATCCCTGCCTCCTCTGTGCAGACTTTGGATTACTTTATCCTGGAGGACTAGAGGTCATACCTTCTTTGAGGCACAGGCCCTCCAGAATCACAGAGTGGGGGCAGTTCTTTTCACACCCTGTGGTGTGTATATTCTGCCCACAATCCCATGTGCCCCTAGTGAGAACTTATTGAGGGTAGACATGGCACAGACCCTGGTGTACACTGGCAGGTACTCAGGTGTGGTATCCCCTCTGATGTTAGGTAGGCCCCAGCTCTAAGGAAGGCTTTTCTGTAAATCCACTAACCTGTGAAGTTGAAGGGAAGCCCTGAAGACTGGCTATCAGGGAACAACTTAACTTTCCATGGTTCTTTGGAAAATGAAAGCCCTGCTCACCTTCTAGAGGAAAATGAACAAAAGCAACAAACGTATAAGGCCAGGTGGCAATGAGTGCTAGAGAAGGGAGACAAAAGAAATAGTGGCTTTGGGGAGATGTGCTTCTTAGGGGAGGCTGACCAGGAAGGACAGCTGAGCAGATACTGAGGGAAGTGAGGATTCAGGGAGCTGGGGAGGGTGTTCCAGATAGAGGAAACATCAGATGGAAAGGCAGAGGGAAAGGGAGAAACAACAAGTGGAGGGGGAGCAAGAGGCAAGAAGATAGAAGGAAGGAGAGAAGGATGGAGGGAAAGAAACAACAGGAAAAAGAAAGGAAGGTCAGGGCACAATTTAGAAAACAAAACAAGGACAAACATGATCTGGCTTATTTTTCAAATGATCCTCTAACTGTTGTCAGAAGAATCCCCAGGGCATATCAAACCAAGGAGAAAATACCAATGTCTGCACTTCTCCCAAGGTGGTCACAGACAGGATTATGACCTCTCTCTTCTGATTTCTACCTGAGAGAGAAGGAAACCCAGCCCCGAGGCTAGCATCAGCCATCAAGTTGTACTGGGCTTGTCCTTCTCTTCTCTGAGCTGTGTGCTCTCAAATAGGGTTTGGAGTCCACCAGGAAGCTACCATGTGCTAACCCCATAATCCAGCCCACTGAGTGGGTGTAGCTGGGGGCAATGGAGGTAGCCCAGATGTGGAAGGGAGTAGACCAGGCTGGAATGGGAACTATCTCTTCCATGCACTCCCTGAGGCCATGGCCAACCCACCTGGTCCTCTTCTGTCTATACTTGTGTTGTTGATCTACACTCAATACCTTGGTGATATCACCTAGTTACAAACATGCATACGCACACTCAGTTCCACTTCCTTTTTGCTTAGATAAATTCTGTAAAGTCTGTTCATTTCCTGTGTGTATAAAAGTGCTCAGCAGAAGGCAGGCACAAGGGCGGTAGGCAACAAATGGGTTTTGAGGCCAATGGAACTAGGCCTCACCCCCCATCTTCACTGCCAACCTGGTTTTAATCATGAGCTCAATTTACAGATATGCAAAATGGGTTAGAAAATTGCAGGTTGTTATGAAGAGTAATTGAGGTGATGACTGTATGTTAAGTGACTAATGTGTAGTGGGTACCCGGTGATCTGGCTCCTGCAGTCATTGTCTTTGGATGGTAAATAATGCTGGTAGGTTCATCAGACAGCACTGCTGTGATTGCTTCCCTCAAATTAGCAGCCCAGGGCACTCCCCACTGGTCATTAATCCCAGATGTAGGACTGGTGGAACAATCTTGGCTGATTCCCAAGCACAAAACTCTTTCCTACCTTTTAAGCACAAATCATTAATAATAGTATTAATAACAATAATGTAAATATAATGATAGTAACTTGTAGATATGGTTATACCTTTATCCACTTTTAACCTCTAAAGCTCACTACAGCCCAGGCTGCTCACTTGCTCATTCATTCATTCATGCATGCATGCATTCAACAATTGGTATTTGAATCATTCTGTTGGTCAAGTCCAGACCTGACCTGTTATTGTGTTTCTCATGAAACTCTTATTTTAGGACAAAGCAAATCAAACAATAAAAACAAAACAAAACAAAACCGAAGAATTCAGAAAATAAAATCTGGTGATATGGAAAGGAATGCCAAGAGTCAGGAAGAGACTAGTTGAGGGGAGCTAATTTAGGATGAGGTGGTTAGGGAGGTCCTCTCTGAAGTGGTCTTTGAGCCACACAGGAGGACGTGGGGAAGAACACCTCAGGAAGGGGGCATACCAAGTGCAAAGCCCTCACAGCAGGGAGATGCTTGAGGTGTTTAAGAAAAAGGAAATGTGGTGTTGGGGTTGGGGCGGTCAGAGTAGGGGCTGTAAGAAAGAGGATAGAAGATGTGAGCAGAGTTGGGGGCGAGTTTAGAAGAGTTACCCCGGCTGCAGGTAAGGCAACAGAGATAAGGAGGGAAAAGGAGATGAAGACAGGCTGGTTGCAAGCAGAAAAAGAAGGGAGCATGTACTGAGGGGTAGGGGAAGCAGAGGACAACATTACATACTCAGGATATGTGGCTGAAGCAGAACTGATTGAACAGTCTTCTGGTTGCATATATGGGTCAGACAAAATACCAGAGCGGGCAATTTCTAGTGGCCTGGTGTTTTCTATATATTTTGTGTTGAGCCCACTTTACAGATAAGAGCACTGAGCCTCCAGACCATATCCGCTGTCAAAGTCACACACTATACAAGCAGGGCCAGCGTCAATCAGATCAGTTCCCTTGTCTGTGGGTTTAACTGCCCCTGGGCTTTTCTATAAAAGTTTGATGTTACAACATCCTGTGATAAATTTGTCTCTGGGATAACAAGGAAGATGCTGACTCATCATGTTTTCTAAACACTAGCCTAAAGTGAGCTGGATCCTATGGGAACTTTGATCCTGGTCCAGGCTAGGTCCCATTTTTAAGGCTCATCCCTCACAGGAAAGAAAGCATTCATGTGTTATCGGAGCCAGCTCTGGGAGTTGCAATGAGTTCTATTGTGTGGCTCTGATAGGGGGCTTGAAAACTGAAAATTGGTAATGAATTAAATTGGTAATGAACTAAAAGCTGGTGATGGATTGTACAGGATGGTCATCCATCATGCCCATTTGGGGAGGTGTGGTTCAGCTGTACACCTTGTGTGTTCTAGGGGTACCAGGGACCAGGGAACATCTGTCTTTGACCTCCCCCGTCACCCACGTGATGGGTGGAGGAAAGAACATGGTCACTCTCACCTCTCCTCAGCATTGCTAGCCATGGAGCATTGGGAAGATGAAGCTGGAGCCATAAGCACCAGGCCCTAAAAATCAGTCTCTAGACAACCGCGGGGCTGAGGCACTCTGCAGAGAGGACAGTGGCAGTCTTAGCAACCCCCTTCGACCCCTCCAGGCTGAGACTCAGGTCCTGACATTATCAGCAATTCTCATAACCACCTGATGAATTAATTTTTATCTCCACTGGACAGATATGGCAACATAGACACAGAGAGGCCAAGTAGTTTGTCCACAATCGTGCCGATTTGAAACAGGGGTTCTTGCCTTTTCCCATTATACCCGCCATGGAAATAGGGTTGTGAGGTGTGTGTTCTACTGTGTCCCATGAAGAGTCTATCTTTGCAAGGCCCTGCCCAGCCTCAAACTAACCACTTGTTAATAAGCTCCAGTGTTTGGGAGAGTTTGTGGAAGGGGTTTGCCTCCAGATTTCTCAAAAGATGAATTGTGCTTCAAAACTCACCACAGGTAGCAGCAATCAAGTGAGGTCTGCTTAAGCTGCCTCACCAAGCTTGAGCCCCCTGAGTGACCAGTACCCACACTGCAGTGCCCTTAAAGGGGTAACTGGTTGGGGGAAGAAGCACTTCAAACACTAGTCTCTACCTGCCTGTGTAACCACAAAATGCTCAAGGAGACTCAGACTTTGGAAAAAGAATCAGAGGTGGCCCCAAAGCCCCGTGGGCTCGCACCCTATCCTTCCCAAGCTGGCCCCACAGCTGGGTACCTGAGAACTCAGGTGGGTCCTCAGCAAGTTGTTTTGCTGCCCAGGGCTCATGGCTAGCTTGTCTCTCTCCTAAATAATGAATGAGCTTGCGCCTGGGGTTTGTAAATAAGCAACAGAGAGAACCAGCATTCCCAAAGCTGCTACCTCAGAGGAGAGAAAAAGCAGAGTTTGAAGCGGTTTGTCAAAGTAATTCTATAAATGCAGGACCACCACGAGAGAAAAACTTACCTCGTTGTCCCAGTTCTTCCTCCTCAACTGTGCAACTTATCACCAGGCAACAGGAGACTCCTCTGGAGTTAATTAGCATAGTGTTGACGCCAGTCTGCAAAGCGGAACAATGCCATGGCTGAAAGAAAAGGTCTCCAGGACATCCCAACTTTCCTTCCCGGTCTGGGGCTGAGAGGACTCCCACAGTGGGGCTACTCCTGCCCTATCCCCGCAGTGCAGAGGGAGGGGTACAGCCCCAGGACAGAGCGGCTTTCCACAGCGACAACCCAAGTGGGCGTGGCTAACGGGGAAAAAGACACCTTTGTCTGGTTCAAGGGACAAGTAGCTTATTACTTCTATAGCATCGAGTCCCAGGAAATACCATTACACTTCCTTGTAATTTGTCTAGATAGCATTTTTGTACTCTTTGGTTTTTGAGAAGGCTGTCTTTTATCTGTTTATATATTTAAATCTAATTATTTCTTGCATTTTTCTCTGCACCCTTTTTATACCATTAAGTCTACATTTTGAGTGTAATACTGAATCTGGTGGATTTTGCTTCTCCTGTTGTTTCCAAGTTGGCACTACTATGAATAAGTGCAATGAATATATTTGTGTGTATGTATAGTCTTTTGTTCAGGATTTTTTCTTTAAATTAAATCTCTAGAAATTGAGAAAATTGGTTAAAAAGGATA